>ML250244.1:0-110882 GCA_005239495.1 Nicotiana undulata | reverse complement strand
TTGTCCCAATCCCTTATCCTCGTCCCCCCCCCCCCCCCCTTTTTCCTTGTATCTTTTCTGTATTTGTTGAAAACAAAATCATGAATATATCATTATTTTAGTCCATATTTTTGTCTTCTCCTTCATTGTTTTTCCTGTTTCTTATTTCTTTTTTAATTGAATCAATTAAATGTGAGCATCTCTGTTTTGTTTATTGAACCTACATAATAGTTTAATGTAGATTAATTACAATTTCATTACTTGAATCCTGATTAATTAGTCTAGGGTTTCTTGTTGAAAAGTTTCTAGATCTCATTTAATTCTGTAATAAAATCAATATTGTAGTTGTTCTTTAATTTTAGGTTGTTTTAGCCGTGTTAATGGCTGTGAAATTAGGACAATAGCTTAGGCCCATGTTGCATTTCCTTACTTATCAGTGTAGTTGAATTTTAATTATCGCTAAATTAGGAAGTTAGTTGATTCTGAACCAGTAAATGGTCATGAATCAATTTGGCTTAACCGTAAACTCAAGGTTAATCGGATTTAAAAGACAACATTTGAGAAGAGATAATTAACTAAGGCTTAAATTCTAGTTAAGATAATTAATTTAGGTTTAATTAACTGAAGCAAATCAATTAACCTAAGTTAAGGAATTAAGCTGACTAACCTCAATTAATTCGATTAAACCGAGATTATAGACCTAACCTAAACCCTGGGTACTAAAAAGTAATAATAAAAACTAAAGAGACCAAAACAAATCTGAAAACTTAGAGTTAGAGAACCTTCTAGAAGGAGGTTATGTGTAATAATGCAAAGTTATTAGATAATTTTGTTGAGAAAAGGGTTAAAAATATCAGAACATTCTAGAGTAGGCAAGCTGGAGGAAAATCTGTTAGAAAATATTCCCTTATCCCTTAATTTCAGGGAAAGGGGCACATGGGAAATGAGGGGAGAGTCTGCTCTATATAAGGGACTCTCATTCTCTGGGAGAAAAAGACCTTCCTTTTAGACGGAAATACCTTCTTCTTGACACTGAAATACCCTCTTTTACACTGACTTAGCTACTGAAAACATTTGAAAACACATAAAATTTAGAGTAGTTGTTATTCATGAGAAGATTTCAAAAGATATTAGTAGAACAAAAAATCAGATTTCTTTTCGAAAGTTCATCAAGAATATGCTTGGGTTTTCAGCCTTGGTTCTCCTTCAGTTTCTGATTTTTTTAAAACTCATCTGGGTTAATTTCTTAGGAGCTGTGTTGGTTTGAGGTTGCTGTTTGTTTGCTGCCTGATTACTCTTTCCTCTAGCTGAATTTTCTCTTGGCCTGACCATTATTTGGTCAGGATTTTCTGTTACTTTTCTCTTCAAACAAGGTATGTAACAGCTTAACTTTGTTGAAATGATCAAATCTGAATTTTGTTCTCTTTCTTTGTTGTCTAAATCCTTCTCCTCTGGCTGAATCTTCTTTTCCTTTGTTTTTGGTATGAAAAATCTGAAATGGGATTGGTTAATATGCTGGTAAATGAATCTGAATGAGTCTTGTCTATGAAGTACCTGAATCCTTGGAATCATTCTGTTTAGTTGTGTTTAAGTCTTATTGATTTCAGAATGCATTAAGTTTGTATAGTTAAAATAAGTTAGATGCTGGTTTTGTGTTTGCCTTAGTCCGTACTGAAATTATTTGTACTAGGGTAGATGAGTTTGACATTCTAATGGTCAAATTCGCCCCATAGTGCACAAACAGTAGTTTAGTTGCTGAAAATTACCCCTTAAGGGTATAAAATGTGTAATTAAAAAGGGCCTTAAGGAAGGGAATCCGAACCCACAAAATGGTCGGATTCACTCCTCAAAGTGCCAATAGTAGTCAAAGTATTTGAATAAATACTTGCGGAAATTTGTTGCATAACATAAAGATGGCTGTCAAGGGTCTAAACAAGGTGGCATCATTGGAGTTGAATCTGACCCCTTTCATGATCAGATTCATTCCAGAAAAATGCACGAAAAAGGATTCTGTTTTAGTATTATATAGCCTAACATCATTAGAGTCAAATCTGACCCCTTTAGTGGTCAAAATTGCCATGATAGATGCATAATACACCTGATTATTTGGGGTGTTTACAAATTACAAAAGGAGGCTCAAGTGTATAGCCATAAAGAAATTCAAGTCGGAACAACCAGTTAGGAATTGCAATTTTCAGCTTTCTTTCTTGTAGGAAAAAAATGTATTTTTATAGAAGTTGTAATTCTGTTTCAGTATAATTGTAATTCATCCAGACTTATCCTTTGTTAGAATCATTGTAACATAAGACTGGACTCTATATTCATTGTATTAACAACTTTTTCGTTTTTGTATGTATGTACCTGTGTAATTCCAAAGAAAATGGGCATAATTA
Organism: Nicotiana undulata; assembly: GCA_005239495.1. Taxonomy (NCBI): domain Eukaryota; kingdom Viridiplantae; phylum Streptophyta; class Magnoliopsida; order Solanales; family Solanaceae; genus Nicotiana; species Nicotiana undulata. The sequence continues at coordinate 108,510 of ML250244.1, read as the reverse complement.
GCTCCAGATATGTCTGAGTCAACTGGACTCGAACATGGCTATTTCGGATAATTTGAAACAGACCAAGTCATTAGAAATGGCCTGTTAAGGCTCGGAAAGCCTGAATATAGTCCATTGGGCTTGAAAAACACGATGAGCCCTTAGCCTCAATACTGTTTTGTTTGAAAATTCAAGTACGGGGTTTTATATGTTTGAATATTCAGATTCGGATTAACAAATTCAGTAGCGTTTGTTAAAATCTTTTCCTACAGTTTTTCCCTATAAATACCTTCCGAATTTATAAAAAACAACTATTTTAGCTCAAAAAGGAATTTCGAAGTCCATACAAAAATGCGAATCTGCTATTCAAAAATGTTCTTAAAATTCCAGAACTTATAACAACATAGACCTCAATATGCATGAATTGTGAGTCAAGTAGCATGGACTTAGGTCATTGAAGTTAATAAAACTATTCAATCAATATATTATTTGAATGTGTCTCTTTGGCTTTATGAATATGTTATATGAGAATTAGTAGATTTATATTCTTCTTTATTAAACATGCCTTAAAGTGTTGTACATAGCTTTATTTCTTGTAACAAAAATAGCCAAAATTAGGATGACCTAAAGTGGTCAAAATCGGGATAAACTAGGCCATAGCCCAATCTCATGACTTAATTTAGGATTCCTACTTTAGTGTGATGACCCAAAAGGTCATCTGGTGTATCCTTAGCTAATTATGTGTTTCGAGGTCGTGAAAGCCTCCTTATATGTCACCTCGATTTACGTGCATAACTCGGACGTGTAGCTGGGAATCTGTTGAGTGAAAGAATGATAAAAATGATGATTTTATATGAATTAGTTGAATAAAGTTGACTTTGGTCAATATTTTTGATAAACGGACCCGGATCCGTGATTTGACGGCCCCGGAGGGTCCGTAGGAAAATATGGGACTTGGGCGTATGCTCGGAATCGAATTCCGAAGTCCCAAGTTCGAGAAATGAATTTTTAAAGAAGATTCTTTTCTGAAAAATATAAAGATTTTTGAAAATGAAATTCTATGTGAAACCTGTGGTATCGGGCCTGTATCTTGGTTCCGGAGCCCGGTACAGGTTCGATATGATTTATATGTGTTATCTGTGAAGTGTGGTAAGAAACGGAATCCATTTGATGTGATTCGGACCTAAATTGCAAAATTTGAAGTTTAAAAGAGTTTTGAGAAATTTCATTGATTTTGGGGTTTAATCCGATGTTTATGATGTTATTTTGATGATTTGATTACACGAATAAGTCCTTAGGATGTTTTCGAGGTTGTGTGCACTTTTGGTTTGAAGTTTCGAGGGCTCGGGCGAGATTCGGGTAGGTCCCGGGATGTTTTTAGGCTTAGAACCGGGTTGTTGCAGGTTCAGAGAAGTACAAATCTCTGAACCTATCAGTGCGGTCCGCGGTCGCCTTTGCGCGTTCCGCGGTGGAAGGTCTTCGCGGCTGCGGTCGCCTTTGTGCGGTCCGCGGTGTAAAGGTCTTTTATGCGGTGCGCGGTGGGGCCTGCGGGGGGGTATATTTAAACGGGATTTTCAGTTTTTTTTTTATTTTTAAAAACCCTAAAGACATAAGAGGCGATTTTCCAAATACTCTTTCTTCTCCAAAACATTAGTAAGTGATTTCTAACTCATTTTCTTTAATCCTTAACTTCTTTTTACAAGATTTCATCCTAGAATCTAGGGTTTTCATGGTGGAATTGGGAATTTAGGGTAAAACCTAAGAATATTGAAATTTGGGGATTTAGACCTCAAATTGAGGTTGGATTCCAAAACCATTTATATATCCGGGCTCGGGGGTGAATGGGTAATTGGGTTTTGGTACGAATTTCGAGTTTGCACCGAGCGGGCCCGGGGTCGATTTTTGACATTTGGGGGATAACTTTAGAAAACTCATTTCCATGCATTAGAATTGATTCATTTAGCATTTATTGATATAATTAAGTAACTTGTGGCTAGATACGAGCGAGTTGGTGGTGAAATCAATAGGTAAAGCGTAGTTGAGGCTTGAATTGTGTTCGTGGCATCGAGGTAAGTGTTTGGTTTAACCTTAGCTTGAGGGAATAGGTGTTGAGTCATATGTGCTACCTGTTTATCCCATTTTCAATGTATAAGTGAGATGACGAGTACCTATGCATTGTTGTCAAGCATTCCCGTGAGTCGGTCTTTATAATATAGGTGTTTTTCTTCGTTATTTTCTGTGTTATGAAGTAGATTTCATTTTGGAGGTTATTCAATTGTTGGAAATACTTGGTTGCAAACACTGTTGATTAATTGTTGGTTGAGGATTATTTTGTTATGTTTTACCCTAGAGCGAGATTGGTTATAGTTGTGTCCCTTGCCGGGATAGTATTTGTTTCTACTGTTGTTCCCTTACCGGGATGTTGTGATTATGATACATGTTATTGATTTTTCCTTGCCAAACTGTTGTAATTGATATTGTTTGGGTGAGGAAGAGTGTAAAGCACGAAGGGTGATGCCGTGTATTTATTTGTTGCATTGTGAGGAAGAGTGTAAAGCATGAAGGGTGATGCCGTGTATTTATTTGCTGCATTGTAAGAATGAGAGTGTAAAGCACGAAGGGTGATGCCGTGTCATAATTTAATATTTAAAAGCACGAAGGATAATTCCATGTCGTTTTATTTATTCATTGCATTGTGAGGATGAGAGTAAAAGCACGAAGGGTGATGCCGTGTACTTGTTTGTTCTATGTGTTTACTTCCTGTGCTATTTTTGATACTTAGATTGTTGTTTCGTTCCGTGATTCAGAAATTGTTTCCCCTTGTCCCCAACATGTTCTCCCCCGTTTTACACTTAACTGGTTATTTTCCTGCCGTATTCCTGTTATATATTATTGAATTGCATAGGTGTTTATTATTTGTCGTGTCCTAGCCTCGTCACTACTTCGCCGATGTTAGGCTCAGCACTTACTCAGTACATGGGGTCGGTTGTACTGATGCTATACCTGTACTTCTTTATGTTGTGCAGATTACGGTACCGGACCTAGTGGGCACTGATCGAGGGAGAGTATTCTTCAGTCCACCGGAGACACTGAGGAAGACCTGCAGGCGTCCGCAGGCCTTGGCGTACCCTTCCTTATTCCACTTTCCTTTATTTCTGTTTCTAGTACTTCAGAAAATAGTTGTATTATTTCTTTCAGACCTTTTATCTGTATTAATCATAGATAGTCCGTGACATGGTGACTCCAAAGATCCCGGTTGGCTAGTTTGAGTATTTTTGCTAAGTTCATGGATTTAGTTATGCATTTCCTTTTTACCTGTTCTTACTTTTAAGCTTTTAGTCATGGAAAAGCCGAGTTTTACCTGTTCTCGCTTAATAATTAATGGTTTTTAGTAAATATGATTAAACACGTTGGCTTGTCTAGCGGGTTCAATGTTAGACGCCATCACGACCCCGGTGATGGGAATTTCGAGTCGTGACAAGTTGGTATCAAAGCTCTAGGTTGCTTAGGTCTCACAATTCACGGACAAGCTTGGTAGAGTCTGAGGGATCGGTACAGAGACGTCTGTACTTATCCCCCTGAGGATGCAAAGTTAGGAATAACTTCACATCTCTTCTTCTCTGTCGTGCGATTTGAATTCTAAATGCTAATATAACTTCTATTCCATTCTCTCGCAGATGGAGAGAACACGTGCTTCCTCATCTACCGATCAGCAGCCCGATCCTCCAGTTGCAGCTCCTACGAGGGGCCGAGGACGAAGACGAGGTAGGGGCAGGGGCAAGGCTCAACCCAGAGCAGCAGCCCCAGTAGAGGATCCACAGGTAGATTTTGCCGATGAGGTTCCTGCTCAGACGGTTTCGGTCGGACCAACTCAGGTCCCAGAAGGGTTCATTTCCACCCCGGTACTTTAGGACGCTCTGGCCCGTTTAGTGGGCCTTATGGAGAGCGTGGCTCAGGCAGGTCTACTTCCTACTGCACCAGCCGTCTCTCAGGCTGGGGGAGGGGCCCAGACTCCTGCTACCCGCACACCAGAGCAGTTAACTTCTTAGTTCCAGACTCCAGCACTTCAGACAGCTGGAGCAGCTCAGCCGGGTATTGTGACACAGGCAGTTGATGAAGCAGCTATGTCTGCCGATGCCTTGTGGAGATATGATCGGTTCACCAAGTTATTTCCTACTACTTTTACTGGTGCACCATCAGAGGATCCCCAGGATTACTTGGACAGTTTCTATGAGGTTCTTCGGAACATGGGAATCGTAGAGACCAATGGGGTCGATTTTGCTACATTCCGTCTTTCTGGTACCGCCAAGACTTGGTGGAGGGATTTCTGCTTGACTAGGCCAGTTGGATCTTCGCCGTTGTCTTAGTCTCAGTTCTCCGAGTTGTTCTTGGAGAAGTTTCTACATGTTACCCAGAGAAAGGAGCTTCGGAGGCAGTTTGAGCGTCTACAGCAGGGCTCTATGACAGTTACCCAGTACAAGACCAGGTTTATCACTTTGGCCCGACATGCTATCATGATACTCCCCACCGATCGAGAGATGGTGATGAGGTTTATTGAGGGGCTAGCTCAGCCTATTAGGCTTCAGATGGCCAGGGAGTCAGTTACCGATATTTCATTCCAGGAGGCGGCATATATGGCCAGGCGTATTGAGATGGTTTTGTCACAGGGTAGTGGTCAGGGGTTAGACAAGAGACCTCGTCATTTCGTTCGATTCAGTGGTGCCACATATGGAGGCAGAGATTCTTTTGGCTGAGGTCATCCTCCTAGACCATACCAGTTGGCACTTCAGGTATCCCGCAGTGCACCACCAACTCCTATCAGTGCACCGCTGCTTCAGAGCTTCCAAGGTGGTTATTCTAGTCGACAGGGACAGTTTCAGGGCCAGCAGTCTCAGCAGCAGAGGTCTTGTTACTCTTGTGGTGTTCTAGGGCACATTGCTAGGTATTTCCCCCAAGCTTCTAGTAGTTCTCAGCATCCGAGTTCCCGTGCTATGATTCCCGCACCAGGTGCACCCCCACCCCCTCAGCCAGCTAGGGGTGGAGGTCGAGGTGCTAGATGTGCAGGCCAGACAGTTAGAGGTGGAGGATATGCTCTGAGGGGTAGAGGTCAAGCCGATGTAGGTCGACCCAGGGATGTTCAGATTGGTGGGGCTCAGCCCCGATGCTATGCTATTCCCGCCAGACTTGAGGCTGAGGCCTTTGCTACAATCATTACAGGTATGGTTTCAGTTTGCAGCAGAGATGCTTCGGTTTTATTTGATCCGGGGTCTACATTCTGCTATGTGTCTTCATATTTTGCCCCTTATTTGATTATGCCCCGTGATTCCATGAGTACTCATGTATATGTATCTACACCGGTGGATGATTCGATTGTGGTAAATCGAGTCTACCGTTCATGCTTAGTGGTTATTGGCGGTCTGGATACTCATGTAGATCTCTTACTTCTTGATATGGTTGATTTCGATGTCATCTTGGGGATGGATTGGTTATCTCCCTACCATGCTATTCTGGACTATCATGCCAAGACTGTGACCTTGGCCTTATCGGGAGTACCTCTATTAGAGTGGAGAGGGGCTCCTAGTCATTCTTCCGGTAGAGTCATTTCATATATGAAGGCTCGGCGCATGGTCGAGAAGGGTTGTTTGGCCTATTTGGCATATGTTCGTGATTCTAGTGCCGAGGTTCCTTCTATGGAGTCTATGCCCGTGGTTCCTGAGTTTCCAGAGGTATTTCCTGCTGACCTGCCGAGTATGCCACCCGACAGGGATATTGACTTTTGCATTGAGTTGGCTCCGACCACTCAGCTCATTTCCATTCTGCCATATCGTATGGCCCCGCCAGAGCTGAAGGAATTGAAGGATCAGATACAAGACTTGCTTGATAAAGGCTTCATTAGGACTAGTGTTTCCCCTTGGGGTGCCCCAGTGTTGTTTGTTAAGAAGAAAGATGGCTCAATGAGGATGTGTATTGACTACCGGCAATTGAACAAGGTTACTATCAAGAATAAGCATCCTTTCCCGAGGATTGATTATTTATTCGACCAGCTTCAGGGTGCCACAGTGTTTTCCAAGATTGATTTGAGATCTGGCTACCATCGGTTGAGGATTAGGGCATCCGATGTCCCTAAGACATCTTTCCGCACTCGGTATGGGCATTATGAATTCTTGGTGATGTCATTTGGGTTGACAAATTCCCCAGTTGCTTTTATGGAGTTGATGAACCGAGTGTTCAGGCCCTATTTGGATTCGTTTGTTATAGTCTTCATTGATGATATATTGATATACTCCCGCAGTCGGGAAGAGCATGAGCAGCACCTTTGAGTCGTCCTCCAGACTTTGAAGGATAGACAGTTGTATGCCAAATTTTCTAAGTGTGAGTTCTGGTTGAGTTCGGTAGCATTTTTGGGTCATATGGTGTCGGCAGAGGGTATTCAGATGGATCCCAAGAAGATTTCAGCAGTCAGAGATTGGCCTAGACCCACCTCAGCTACAGAGATTTTGAGCTTCTTGGGCTTAGCAGGTTATTATCACCGGTTTGTGGAGGGCTTTTCATCTATTGCAGCCTTGATGACTAGGTTGACTCAGAAGGGTGCCCAGTTCAGGTGGTCAGACGAGTGTGAGGCGAGCTTTCAGAAGCTCAAGACAGCCTTGACCATGGCACCGGTGTTAGTTTTGCCCACATGTTTAGGGCCATATACCGTGTATTGTGATGCTTCACGGGTTGGACTTGGTGCAGTATTGATGCAGGATGTCAAGGTTATAGCCTATGTTTCTCGTTAGTTGAAGATTCATGAGAAGAACTATCAAGTTCATGATTTGGAGTTAGCAGCCATTGTTCATGCGTTGAAGATTTGGAGGCATTATTTGTATGGTGTGTCGTGTGAGGTGTTCACGGACCATAAGAGTTTGCAGTATCTGTTCAAGCATAAAGAGTTGAATATGAGGCAGAGAAGATGGTTAGAGCTGTTGAAAGATTATGACATTGCCATTCTATATCATCCGGGAAAGGCTAATGTGGTGGACGATGCTTTGAGCCGGAAGTCAGCTAGCATGGGTAGTCTTGCTTATATACCAGTCGGAGAGCGACCGCTTGCTCTAGATGTTCAGGACTTGGCCAATCGATTCATGAGATTGGATGTTTCAGAGACTAGCAGTGTTTTAGCTTATATTGTGGCCCGTTCTTCATTGTTTGATCGTATTCGAGACCGGCAGTATGACGATTGTCATTTATGTGTTCTTAGAGATACGGTCCGGCACAGAGGTGCCAAACAGGTTACAATGGATGATGATGGAGTCTTGAGGATGCAGGGTTGTATTTGTGTGCCTGATGTTGATGGTATTCGTGAGTTGATATTGCAGGAGGCCCATAGTTCCAGGTATTCCATTCATCCGGGCACCGCAAAGATGTACCAGGATTTGCGGCAGCATTATTGCTGGCGGAGGATGAAGAAAGACATTGTGGCATATGTAGCTCGGTGCTTGAACTGTCAGCAGGTTAAGTATGAGCACAAGAGACCCGGTGGTTTGATGCAACAGATTGAGCTTCCCGAGTGGAAGTGGGAGCGTGTTACCATGGATTTCGTAGTTGGGCTCCCACGGACTCAGAGGATGTTTAATGCGGTGTGGGTCATTGTGGATAGGCTGACCAAGTCAGCACACTTCATTCCTGTATCAGTTTCGTATTCTTCGGAGAAGTTGGCAAAGATATACATCAGGGAGATTGTTCGCTTGCATGGTGTACCCGTGTCTATTATTTCTGACCGAGGAACTCAGTTTACCTCCCATTTCTGGAGAGTATTTCAGCGTGAGTTGGGCACACAGGTTGAGTTGAGCAACAACATTTCATCCTCAGACGGACGGGCAGTCCGAGCGTACCATTAAGATCTTGGAGGATATGTTGCGAGCATGTGTCATTGACTTTGGAGGTTCATTGGACCAGTTTTTGCCTTTAGCTGAGTTTGCCTACAGCAACAGCTACCAGTCGAGCATTCAGATGGATCCTTATGAGGAGTTGTATGGTAGGCGGTGTCGGTCGCCGGTTGGGTGGTTCGAGCCGGGAGAGGCTAGATTGTTGGGTTCAGAGTTAGTTCAGGATGCCTTGAACAACGTGAAGATCATTCAGGATAGACTTCATACAGCTCAGTCCAGGCAGAAGAGTTATGCAGACCGCAGAGTTCGTGATTTGGAATTTATGATAGGAGACTGGGTATTGCTTCGGGTGTCGCCTATGAAGGGCGTGATGAGGTTCAGGAAGAAGGGCAAGTTAAGCCCTAGGTACATTGGTCCCTTTGAGATTCTTGAGAAGGTAGGAGAGGTGGCCTATAGACTTGCTTTACCACCGAGTTTATCAGCCGTACATCCGGTGTTTCATGTATCTATGCTTCGAAAGTATACTGCCGATCCCTCTCATGTACTTGACTTCAGCAGTGTCCAGTTGGACAAGGATCTGACTTATGAGGAGGAGTCGGTAGCCATATTAGCCCGGCAGGTTCGTTAGTTGAGATCGAAGAGTTATCCTTCGGTTCATGTTCAGTGGAGAGGGCAGCATGTTGAGGCAGCTACCTGGGAGTCCGAATCCGATATGCGGAGGCGATATCCCCATCTTTTTCCCGATTCAGGTACCATTTTATGTCCGTTCGAGGAAGAACGTTTGTTTTAGCGGTGGAGATTGTGATGACCCAAAAGGTCATCCGGTGTATCCTTAGCTAATTCTGTGTTTTGAGGTCGTGAAAACCTCCTTATATCTCACCTCGATTTGCATGCGCAGCTCGAGCGTGTAGCCGGAAAGCCGTTGAGTGAAAGACTGATAAAAATGATGATTTTATATGAATTAATTGAATAAAGTTGACTTTGGTCAATATTTTTGGTAAACGGATATGGACCCGTTATTTGACGGCCCCGGAGGGTCCGTAGGAAAATATGGGACTTAGGCGTATGCCCGGAATCGAATTCCGAGGTCCCAAGTCCGAGAAATGAATTTTTAAAGAAAATTATTTTCTGAAAAATATAAAGGTTTTTGAAAATGAAATTCTATGTGAAACTTGTGGTATCGGGCCCGTATCTTGGTTCCAGAGCCCGGTACAGGTTCGATATGATTTATATGTGTTATTTGTGAAGTGTGGTAAGAAACGGAATCCATTTGACGTGATTCAGACCTAAATTGCAAAAATTGCAGTTTAAAGGAGTTTTGAGAAATTTCATTGATTTTGGGATTTAATTCGATGTTTATGATGTTATTTTGGTGATTTGATTACACGAATAAGTCCGTAGGATGTTTTCGATGTTGTGTGCACTTTTGGTTTGAAGTTTCGAGGGCTCGGGTGAGTTTCAGGTAGGTCCCGGGATGTTTTTAGGCTTAAAATAGGGTTGTTGCAAGTTCAGAGAAGTACAGATCTCTGAACCTGCCAGTGCGGTCCGTGGTCGCCTTTGTGCGGTCCGCGGTGGAAGGTCTTCACGGCCACGGTCGCCTTTGTGCGGTCGGCGGTGGAAAGGTCTACGCGGCCGCGGTCGCCTTTGTGCAGTGCGCGGTGGGGCCCGCAGGGGGCTATATTTAAACGGGATTTTCAACTATTTTTCATTTTTCAAAACCCTAAAAACATAAAAGGCGGTTTTCCAAACACTATTTCTTCTCCAAAACATTAGTAAGTGATTTCTAACTCATTTTCTTTAATAACTTCTTTTTACAAGATTTCATCCTAGAATCTAGGGTTTTCATGGTGGAATTGGGAATTTTGGGTAAAACCTAAGAATAGAAATTTGGGGATATAGACCTCAAATTAAGGTCGGATTCCAAAACCATTTATATATCCAGGCTCGGGGTTGAATGGGTAATCGAATTTTGGTCCGAATTTTGAGTTTGGATCGAGCGGGCCCGGGGTCGATTTTTGACTTTTTGGGGAAAACATTAGAAAACTCATTTTCATGCATTAGAATTGATTCATTTAGCATTTATTGATATAATTAAGTAATTTGTGGCTAGATACGAGCGAGTTGGTGGTGAAATCAAGAGGTAAAGCGGTAGTTGAGGCTTGAATTGTGTTCGTGGCATCGAGGTAAGTGTTTGGTTTAACCTTAGCTTGAGGGAGTAGGTGTTGAGTTATATGTGCTACGTGTTTATCCCATGTTCAATATATAGGTGAGGTGACGAGTACCTATGCATTGTTGTCAAGCATGCCCGTGAGCCAGTCTTTATAATATAGGTGTTTTTCTTCGTTATTTACTGTGTTATGAAGTAGATTTCATTTTGGAGGTTATTCAATTGTTGGAAATACTTGGTTGCGAACACTGTTGATTAATTGTCGGTTGAGGATTATTTTGTTAAGTTTTACCCTTGAGCGAGATTGGTTATTGTTGTGTCCCTTGCCGGGACAGTATTTGTTTCTATTATTGTTCCCTTGTCGGGATGTTGTGATTATGATACATGTTATTGATTTTTCCTTGCCAAACTATTGTTCTTGATATTGTTTGGGTGAGGAAGAGTGTAAAGCACGAAGGGTGATGCCGTGTATTTATTTGTTGCATTGTGAGGATGAGTGTAAAGCACGAAGAGTGATGCCGTGTATTTATTTGCTGCATTTTGAGGATGAGCGTGTAAAGCACGAAGGGTGATGCCGTGTCATGATTTAATATTTAAAAGCACGAAGGATAATGACGTGCCATTTTATTTATTCATTGCATTGTGAGGATGAGAGTAAAATCACGAAGGGTGATGCCGTGTATTGATTTATTTATTTACTTGTTTGGTGAGGATGCGAGTAAAAGCACGAAGGGTGATGTCGTGCACTTGTTTTGGTGAGGATGAGAGTAAAGCACGAAGGGTGATGCCGTGTACTTGTTTGTTCTATGTGTTTACTTCATGTGCTATTTTTGATACTTAGACTGTTGTTTCGTTCCGTGATTCAGAAATTGTTTCCCCTTGTCCCCAGCATATTCTCCCTCGTTTTACAGTTAACTGGTTATTTTCCTGTCGTATTCCTGTTATATATTATTGAATTGCACAGGTGTTTATTATTTGTCGTGTCCTAGCCTCGTCACTACTTCGCCGAGGTTAGGCTCGGCACTTACTCAGTTTATGGGGTCGGTTGTACTGATGCTACACCTGCACTTCTTTATGTTGTGCAGATTACGGTACCGGACCCAGTGGACACTGATCGAGGGAGTATCCTTCAGTCCACCGGAGACACTGAGGTAGACCTGCAGGCGTCCGCAGGCCTTGGCGTCCCCTTCCTTATTCAACTTTCCTTTATTTCTGTTTCTAGTACTTCAGAAAACAGTTGTATTATTTCTTTCAGACCTTTTATCTGTATTAATCATAGATAGTCCGTGACATGGTGACTCCAAAGATACGGGTTGGCTAGTTTGAGTATTTTTGCTAAGTTTATGGACTTAGTTATGCATTTCCTTTTTATCTGTTCTTACTTTTAAGCTTTTAGTTACGGAAAAGCCGAGTTTTACCTGTTCTCGCTTAATAATTAATGGGTTTTAGTAAATATGATTAAACACGTTGGCTTGTCTAGCGGGTTCAACGTTAGACGCCATCACGGCCCCGGTGGTAGGAATTTCGGGTCGTGACATTTAGATACAGTGAATCGCAAACATCTTCTATAGTTAGATAGTGACTACCTTGAACTTAGAAAAATCATCAAAGTATACGTCTACGTAACTTTGAACGAAAACAAACTAAAATATACTTTATTTTCCTCAAATTGTGTATACGTTTACGTAACACATATAAGACTAAAATGAACACTCGTAGAGACACTTTTAGGAACGATTTCTAAAAATTATCGGAATTACGTACACGCCCGCGTGACGCGATTCCGGTTTCTTTTTTATAACAAAATAAAATACGCGCTTGCGCAACTTTAAATGAATTCAGTGTTGAGAATTATGTACACGTCCGCGTGACATGATTTTTGACACATCTCAATCTCAACGGGTTTACGCATACGTGACCCGTCTCAAAATAACTCTTTAAATACAAGTAAATAATAAACGCGGTAAAAAGATAAAAATGCACATAGGTACAGAAGCAGTAATTAAAAAATTTAGGCCAAGTTTAATCATTAAGCGGCCGTGCTAGAACCACGGAACTCGGGAGTTCCTAACACCTTCTCTCGTGTTAACAGAATTCCTTACCCGGATTTCTGGTCGTAGTCAATTTAACAGAGTCAAAATTCCTCGGTTTTGGGATCTAATAAATAAATGGTATCCCGGAACACCGTAAAAAATCCGAGTGGCTACTCTGAATAAAAATAAATCTCAAAAATCGAATAATGTCACTTAAAGTGGAAAAACTCCCTTATTACCCCTACCAGTGAAAAATGAGGTGTGACAGCTACGTGAGTATTGTCATAGTTTGACAGGTGTAAATTGTGGGTGTCACTACAATCCACCAATCACACGAAGTCATTACTGTATGACCAAAAAGTTTTGAGTCTTTTTGTTAAACTAATTTAATAAGAAGATAAAGGGTAAATCCTAGCGGAAGATAATTAACTCTAGATCAAAAATCATAAGCGAGAATAAGCTAACATGGTTAGACCTAAAAATCAGTTGTAATCTCAGTTCAGTTCTGTGATACAAGAATAGATAGTGATTTGAATAACATCAAATAAAATGGAAAGTAAATGAAGGGAAGAGTTCACCAACCCATGGGCATGATAGATCTTCATTTATTCAATAGAGGTGATTTACAGATTGACACCAAGGTTCTGAGTTCTTTCTACCTCTTAGTGCAGGACCTGAGGTCCTGAACTTTTCTCCCTTGAGAGTGATGTGTGTGTGAGTCTATGAACCAGTCCCCCTTACTTCACTTTCTCTCCTAGTATTTATACAAAACGCTTTCATTTACCCAGCGGCCCTTAAACAGGGTACCTAAGTCTTTTGACCATACTTTAGATTAACCTTCTGAGACGTCTAAGTGTCTACTTTGCCGTGTGGGCCTTCTGAATGTATGACCTAGGCCATAGCCGAGCCACTCGCTGTCATATCGCCTCATAAGTATGACTTCTGATTACTTGACTCCTGGTAGTTCCTTCTTATGCGAACTTCTTTTGATCAGATTTTTACCCATACAATTACAGAAGGGAGCCCCAGAGCAACTAAAGTTATCTCTGTGTGATCTACACAGATCACGGATTCGAATCGTGAAATTAATCACCGATTCTTGCATTAAGGTAGGCTATCTATATTACACCCTTTTAGCAGTGGCGAAGCCAGGAATTTCCTCAAGGGTGTTTAAATTTAAAAGAAGTACAAAAAAAATATCCCGACAAAGAGTGTTCAATAGATGTAATGTACCTCTAAAACCTGATATTTTTCAACCAAAAGGTGTTCGATTGACTGATCGAGGTCCTACCTATACCACTATAGAATGGCAAGGCGGGGTCGCTGTAGCTTTTACCCGATTGGATCGGGATCGAAATCCACAGGGAGTTAGAAGATTAGAGTTGGGTTCCTATCCGATTTAGCAATGTATATTGTTCTTAATTACTCTTCTAAACATAGGTTGTTTTGGTTCTCTACTAGTTATAATACTAAATATTGCTAAGAACAAGCTAACTACAATATTTTTGTGAAGATTTTATCAAATTATAAGGGGCACTAAGGAAGCAACTTACACCTAGGCGAGTATCTACGGGATCTAAAACCTAGGATAAACTTGTTGGTTATGGGCTCGTGATATAACCTCACACTCAATTACTCACCCTATACCTCTCGGTAGTTTGGGTGACTTTGCCCAAATTGGCTTTCTCAAGCCTAATTGGGTGTTTCAACATAGCAAGTGAAATTGACTCAAGTCAGGTATTACTATCTCTAGGTTCTACCCTTTAATTGGGGCTATCAATCTCTTGAATTCACCCCATTCCTTGTTAGCCTATTTTACCTAGACTTGGGTCATCTTTCTCAAGAACAACCCTAGTCAAAAAGGGATGAATCAGTGTTTGCAACCACTAATTCAATAGATTAAGCATGAAACAAGCCAAATATCACTGACCCAATAACAAGTAAACCCTAAAATTGAAGACCCATTAGATACCCACACTAGGGTTGGGTCACAACCCTAGCTAATGGATCTATCTACTCATATCGAAGGAAGAAATCAAAAGAGTAGATGAAATTAAAGCCATAAATGTCAAATATAAAGATAAAATCTAAGATTAAGAGTGAAATATACTCTAAAGTTACTCAAAAAGGTAAAAGGCTACTATTCACGAGCTCCCCAAAACACAAGATAACCTAAAAATGAGAAAAAGAACTATTTATACACAACTGAAATTACTGAACAAAAATGCCCCTACGGAGGTTCCGCTGTCAGCTGAAAACCAGGCGCCCCAGCGGAACAGCTTCCGCGGTCGCGCAATTAAGAGGGCGGGCCGCGCTTCTTCAATGTTGGATCTCTGGCAACTTCTCTGAACTAGGTTTACGCTCCTAGCGGAATTATGAGCGCCCCATCAGAAGCAATTTACGCGGTCGCGCAATTATGGCGCTGATCGCGTTCTTGTAGTGGCCCATACTTGATATCTCTCTGATCTTTCCAATCCGCTCTCAGCAGATTTTCCATCGCGGTCGCGCTTTAGGTTTCGCGGCCGCGCAATTATTGCGCTGTCAGCGGTTCCACATGGGCCAAAATGCATCTCTCTGAATCTCAGTCCGCGACCGCTCTCAGAATTCCGCCCCAGCGGAAAGGCCTCCGCTGCAGCGTTGAAATAACATTGTCAGCGCTTCTGTTGAGTCCCTGGCCTGTGCAAGTTTGGCTCCTGTTTAAGTTAGTTTTGGTTTCTTTGCCTTAATTTGATCCAAACCCTGCAAATAAGCACCTTGCATTAGTTTTCCAGAGTACCTTAGTGCATTTTTACCACAAAACCTAAGCAAAGAGAATAAATGATAGGTAAATATCCCTAGTTATCAACCACCCTCACCAAAGTGTAGCTTCGTCCCAGCCTTTTAGGTGCAACCTTTAAACAAATTTTGCGTACTTCGTGCATTGGGCTACCTTGTTTAACACAGAGGTTGTTTGGTAGAGTGTGTTAGAGAAAATAATGCATGCATTAGCTCTGTGTATTAGTAATACCTTGTTTGGTACACTTTTTCAACCTACGTATAACTAATACAAGCATTAGTTATACACCATATTTGGTATTATCCTATGTATAGCTAATGCATAGAAAACCATGGCACTAGCAATACAAAGGCTATTAATGCATGCATTATCATGGTTAAAGATAAAATTATCCTTAAAGTCCCTTAAAGTTAAAGAATATGGAGGGCATCTTTGTAAACAATTAATTTTCTTAAAAATTATGCAATACATTTTAATTTTTAATACACCACACCAAACAATGCATAAGAAATAATCTCTGTATAATTAATGATTGCATTATTAACTCATGCATTACTAACCCCTGTATTACTAATACACCTTATGTAGCATTATTCTTATACGCCCTACCAAAGGTCATTACACGTCAGGTAAGAATGAGGCACTAATTATGGACCACTTCCCTAAAAGTTCCATTAAAATATTCCATTCCTCCCACCCCTTACCCAATGAAAACATCTTCTGATCTTCATTTGCAGTGGCCAAAGTTCAAGGCAAAAGAAAGTCCAAGAACCAAAGCTATATTAATGTCCCCTCAATAGTTTGGTCTTTGTAACCTGTCAAGACTCAACAAACTCCATTTACTTCCATTCACGATCCTTATGGTATCATATATACTACACTTCACTAGAGGAAGGTTATTGCACCAAGAGTATGGCTTGAGCGTTAATAAAATAAATAAATTATGGAAGATTAGGATTATTAACTTTTTGTTAAGACAAAATAATGTTAGGTGATTTCTTCTTATCTTAAGTCTGGCAGGCAAAGTTATTCATTATATGTGCTGATTCAAGGCAGAGTTTAGTGTGTAGGTTACAGTTTCATCCCAACTTAATAGTATTGACTTAAATTTTAGAGTAAATTTTATGGGTGATCATTAAACTTTTTTTTCTTTTGTTATGTAAAAGTCATTCAACTTTGTGTTCATTACTTAAAAGTCATTTTTCTTTCTTTTGTTACACAAAAACTATTTTACTATGCTCTAGTTATCACAATAATAACTTTGACCAGATTTTACAAACCTTTCACCATAAAAGTCTATTATGCCCTTGACATTATAAATCCTTTCATATGTGTAATACTTTCTATATTATATGCTATATAATATACTTTTACCCATGTATTTTACTTATAATTAAAATAACTTAATATTATTTTATTTATTATTTTTATTATATATTCGTACATTTAATTTTTTCTTAATATTAATTTTCAAGATATATAAGTAGCATTATTAAATTTGTCATTAATATTACTATGAACAAATCTCAAGTCCACGTTCTTAATCATGCTTGATGAAATATGTTTAATGATAATAAAAAAATCAATTTTTATTGATTTATCACCCAATTCATACCCATTAATTTAATAAATAAAATACCCACATTTAGCAAAATAACACATCAGATTAATACTTTCAAATAAATAATATTAACAAATAAAGATTTAAAAACTTAACATTAAACACAAATATCTTCAAAACATTTTTAAAATTCTTATTGACTATAATAAACTATCATTTGTTAAATAAATCTATTTTTATTATATCAAATAATATTAGAAAACAAATATCTTTTTATCATTTTATATTTAAAATATGTTCATGTTTGAATACATATAAACAAATTGAGTGCCATAAAAAAATTAAACTAATGGATATATTATAAAATAATAAAAAAATAACTTAATATTTTAATTATAAGTAAAATACCTAGGTAAAAGTATATTAAATAGTATGTAATATGGAAGATATTACATAAATAAGAGGATTTATAAGACCAAAGATATAATAGACCTTTCAAGTAAAAGTATTATAAAATCTAGCCAATGTGACTTTTGTAATAAATAGAGCAAAGTAAAATAATTTTTGTGTAACAAAAGAAAGAAAAGTGATTTTTGGGTAATTAACACAAAGTTGAATGACTTTTGTGTAACAAAAAAGAGAAAAATGACTTTTGCGTAATGAACACAAAGTTGAATGACCACCCATGGAATTTACTCCAAATTTTATATATATGTCTAAACGTATACTTCCTCCGTCCTAATTTATAGAAGTTAACCCAAACATCAGCATTACCCCTACGCTTACTTTTTCGGATGTTATTACCCCTTAACCTAGTAAACTTTTATATCGTGAATACACGCACTGTATACATTTAAATGTTTGCTGATTTGGCTCTCCCTTGTGTACAGCCACATCAACAAACATTTAAATGTATACAGTGCGTATATTCACGATAGAAAAGTTTACTAGGTTAGGGTTAATAACATTCAAAAAAGTAAGCGTAGGGGTAATTAAAATCGCGTATAGTTAAAATGTACGGTCGTTAAAAAGTGTCAAAGTTCAGAGGGTTTTTACCAATTCTGCCAAATAAATAAATACAGGTTATCATACTTACATTGCTTTAAACGCTACCTTCAATTCTAAACCCAATAAACCAATCCATGAAAACAGAAAGTTGATGACATCCCTTTTTCCTCCACCATAGGACTTCACCTCTGAACTTTTATTAAAGGGGTAAAGATTCCTCTTTGAGCTAAAAAAGAATAGAAATGCAGTTTTCTGCCTTAAAGGGAAACAAATTCAATCAGAATCCAGCTGTATTTACTCCTTTTTATTTGAAGTATCTTGACCAGCCCCCCCACATCTAAATACTACCCTTATATCCTCCACGTTGTTCTCTGCTTCGTTCTACTAAAACCCTGAAATCATTACTTTGGTCAAAGGGTCAAAACCTGCATCTTTCTTCACAAACTGAATCCTTCAATTCTCTGTTTGTTTTGTTCACATAAAAATCTGTTCTCTGCTCTCTCTTCTACTATTATAAAATACTAGTAGTAGCAACACCAGAGCAGCCATCACCTTTCAACAAACCTTATTCATCCTTATGTTTGCACAAAACACATGAATTATTTGCATTTACTTTGTCACTGAATTGTAATAGTTTTTAGATAAATTATCATCAAAACAGTAAGTTTCTACAATTAACTTGGTTTAGTGCTAATATTAGATCAAGTGAAGCCTTGGTACAAGGGTAACAGTGGCCGTCGTGTGATAAAAAAATCATGGTTCAAGTCACAAAACAGCATTTTACAAAAATACAAAGATAAAATTTCGTATTTAAAATCTAATATGGTCCGGCCTTTTCTTGAATCTTGCACGTAAGGGAGGTTAGTGGAGGAGACTATTTTTTTGAAGTGCAAATATTGGTTAAGTTTAAGTGGGCGTTTGGACAACAGAAATGTGAAATTTTGGAAAAAAACTGGAAAAGAAAATTTAACTAGAGTTTTGTTTGTATATGTATACAAGTTGGAGCTGCTTTTGAATTTTTGCGAGTGTTTTAAAGTGAAAATTTTGAAAAAAAATACATTTTTAGAGCTTTTTAAATTTTAAAAAGTTCCTAAATACACCTCAAGTGAAATTTAAAATTTTCATGATCGAATACCAATTGAAAAAAGATAAAAATTATGGTCAAAGGGACCCTAAGTTTAGCCTAGAAAACTTCCCTTTAATGGACTCACTGACTCCTCTTTCTTTCCTCAATGTAACGGCTACATCAGTTCCCGCTCTTTCAATTCCCTCTCTCTTATACACTATATATATATATATATATATATATATATATATATATACTCGTCTACACCACAACCCTTTCCAAAATCCTTACACAAATTAAACAATCTCATTTCTCTTTTTTCTGCATTTCTTGATCCAAAAAAGAAAAAGCTAGCTATGCCAAAATCCGACGCCCTCCGTCGGTTCCTCCTCCCCTGCTTCACCACCACCCCCACCTCCCCAGCACCACCACCCCCACTCACCATTGCACCAAAAAAACGCCTCAGCACCTCCTTACGTGATGATCTCGACGACCCGAAACACGAAAAAAAATTACAAGAAGATCAAGATTCTTACCCCTCCACCCCAACCACCCCATCAAACAGCATTATCCCTTCTGCTCCTCCACGCTCTTCAAAAACAATGGTGATCGGCACCATCTACGGCCAACGTCGCGGCGGTCATGTCTGGTTCTGTGTACAACATGATCGTCTCAACACGAAACCTTCTCTTCTTCTAGAACTTTCCATCCCTACCACTACACTTATTCAAGAAATGCAAAGCGGACTTGTACGTATTGCTCTTGAGTTCAAGGACACGTCATCAGAACTGAATCTTTGTCCGCTTCATTCTATTCCTATGTGGACTCTTTTCTGTAATGGACGTAAAATAGGGTTTGCGATTAAAAGACGGGCGACCCAACAGACCCGAAACATGCTTAAAACCATGCAGAACATGACAGTCGGTGCGGGTGTGATTCCTACGGGTTTGGTTTCGGGTAATGAAACTGAAGAGGTGTTGTACATGAGAGCTAATTACGAGTGTGTTATTGGTGGTGCGGATTCGGAGTCGTTTCATTTGATTAACCCGGAAGAAGGTCCGGGTCAAGAATTCAGTATCTTCTTGCTCCGGTCGAAATGAGGAAAATGAAATAATTCCATTTCTTGAAAAATCAGAAAATTATTGGGTTTTCTGATTTTTTTTCTGATTTTGGTCAAAGGCTGAGAAAACAAAAAGGGGTTTTCTTGTCATTACTGGTCCTTTTTTTCAAAGTTCAAGTTCCAATCTTTGAGGATTTTTTAACAGTTTGTGGAAAGGATAGCTTTTTTAATTATTATTAATGTTTTAAACTTTGTTTAGCTTTTAAAAGTTTAGGTTCTAGCATAGGCCATTCTTTCTTGTTCTTTTTTAGAACTCTTGGAGCATGAGAATCTGTATTAGGTTTACTGAATGAAGAAAATAGCAACGTATGAGTTGGAAATTTTTGGTCACTAATTAGTATAGTTAGTTTACTATGAAAATAGAGTTCTTTTTTTTTTTTTTTTTTGGAAGTTTTGGCATAGGATATTCGTCTTTATGATTTGATTCTAATATGATAGGAAACATGAGTTCCTTCTTGTGCCACTTATTGTTCAGCTCATTATGTTATTTGCTGAAATTATTGCTGGGAATAATTTTTATAGCATATTTATGGTATCTTTAAAGTAGAAAGGTAAGGTTAGCATTTAAAAGAGGCTATTCTAGGGCAATATGCAAGGATACCATGGTGTCCCATTCAAAAAGACAGTATATCAACAAAATAGCTGCATAGGATTTACGGGTTCTATTGAATCCAAACCTTTTATTTGTCTTTAAAATGTTAATATCTACATATAAATTATTAATTTAGAATTCTAAATCCAGAAGCTTTAAATCGTGGCCGTGTCTCTTTCATTTGTGATGACTGATGACTGGGGTACCATTAGCAATACAGAAAAGTACTGCTTCCAGTTCAACATTCAATCAGATGATTATTTTGACCAAATTCCTTTTTAAAGAGAAAGGAATAGCAAATTCGTGGCTGGACTTGCTGTTTGGTACTAGGTCTAGTCTTTGTCTCACTAAAAGGAGGAAAATCTAAAATGTAAGATTGACTAGATACTGTGTATGTCCAACCAAGTATTTGTTCAAGAAAATCAGTCTAATTTGCTTATAGACTAGAGTGCCCATAAACATAAGAATGCAAATAGTGCAAACTACTACTACTAGATTTGGTTTTTGACAAGACTATCGTGAAAGTTTGCCTACGATTAGAAATAGAAGCGCCATTGTAGAATTTGGCATGTTTTCACATTAACTCGCCATTTTTTCCAACTTAACGTCAACGTATTATTGCTCTGAACGTTAGGGAAGAAAGCGAAAGACAACTCAAGCAAAAAGCGACAAAAGCAACTTACTTATCAGCTTAAAACTATGCCTATGACGAGAAGCCTCGCTCCATGATCAGCCTTGCTACATTGAGGAGCATCTCAAGGATTAAGAGTGTAGTTTTCTAATTTTCTTTTGGCATACACTATTTAACCTTTTGAACAGTAAAGATGAGCTGATCGATAGGAAGACTAGGAATTAATCTAGAAATGATCTTTTCTTGCGATTGCCATTATTTCCACCCAACTATCTGCCTTCTATATGTGTTAATTCTCCGTTGTACATTAGATGCATGAATATAATATAAGTCCCTGTTTGGTTTGACAACCGTTTGACCAAAAAGTTTTCAAGTCTCTTTTAGGTAAACTCAATTAAATGAAGAGAAGAAGGATAAATTCTAGCCAAATATAATTAACTCCATATCAAAGAAAATGACGAGCAAGAAAGGCTAAACATGGTTGGACTTAAGAATCAACTAACACCCGAGATATATCTTTATTTATTCAATAACAATAATTACAAGTGAACATCATGGTCCTGATCAGCTCTCACTTCTTTACAAGATATGCATTCAAGTTCCCCCTTGTTGTGAATGAAAGTGTGAGTCATAGTGAATTAGCTCCCCCTACCTTCATTCTCTCACCTAATATTTGTACAAGGTATTCTCATTTACCCAGGCCAACGGTCCTTAACCAGGGTACCTAAGTCTTTTGGCCATGCTTTAGATCGACCTTCTGAAACGCCATAATGTCTACTTCGCCGTGTAGGCCCTGTGAGTGTATGACCTCGGCCGTGGCCAAGGCACTCGCCGCATCTTGCCTCTTAAATACAATTTTGGACCCTTTGTCGTTCCTTTCTATGCGGATTTCCATTTGATCAGATTTTGACCCATACAACAACCAAATCGAGTTAGACTTGTAGGTCAAAGCTTTAGAACACAGCTAACATACTTCCAACTCGTTCATATTATCAAAGCTTAGTTCTGACTTCTGAGTTATAGTTAATGATAGCTAAATGACTAAGATGGAGTATTATTTCGTAGTCTCCGAAGTCATCAATGTGTAACCTTCTTTCTTCAGAGCGAAAAAAAAACTGCTTTCCCTAAGATTACATACTGAAACAATAATGTGAGAAAAATAAAAGAAATCACCAATAAGGATTAGAAGCTCTGAGTTATCGAATTTGAAAGGGGAAATGTTCTACGTTATCTGTAGCATTTTGTTGTTCTAGAATTAAGAGGCACGTAAATAGGTTAAAATTAAAAAATTAATAAGATGTAGATTAGTCAAATTATTTTTTATTAATATTTTCTTATGGCATCACCAATGGTGCACTATTTTTTACACCAAATTTAGGTGTTTTTTTTTTGCTCCAATGGAACACCAAATTTTGCATCATTTTAGTGTGTGAATAGTGTCACACCAAATTTGGTGTGACGACACTATTCATCAACATCAAATTTGATTTATTATTATTTTATTCACCTTTTTATTTTTTTGGACTTTTAATTTGTCATATATTGTGTATGTAATTAATTATTATATTAAGATCTTTATAATTTTAATTTTATATCCTATTTTTTTGATATATTAATTTTTGTATATATTATATTTATATAAAATTATAAGTTAGTTTTATTATTATTATTATAATTGTATAAAAAGAAATATAACCATTATTTAAAAATGAAAAATGCAAATGTAAGATTCTTGAAGTTGTAGCTAATTACGACCTTTGGATATGACATGCATATTTTGGTATGCCCGACACTAACAATGACATTAATGTTTTAAAATCATCACATTTATTCTCCAATCTCGCTAATGGTATTGCTCCTCCAGCCCGTTATGTTATTCAAGGAAAAGAATATGATATGAGTTATTATTTAGCTGACGGTATATATCCAAAACGGTCTACTATTGTGCAAACTATTCGAGAGCCAGTTTCAGCAAAGAAGAAATATTTTGCGATGAATTTGCAATCTCGTTTTGCAATTGTTGCAGGTGCTCACGTTTTTGGAGAGAAGAGGTGCTACGTGATATAATGACCACATGTATTATACTGCACATCATGATACTTGAGGACGAACGTGATCTTAATGCACCAATTCAAGATGCACGTGAATGTCCAGCTCCTACGGTAGAAATGGCAATAGATGTAGATCACCGATTTGAACTATTTTTAGCTCGACACAAAAAAATTAAGGATAAAGATGCGCATTTCGCACTTCGTAATGCATTAATCGAGCATTTATGGGAGAATAGAGACGAAAGTTGAATATTTATGTGGTACTTAAATTAAATTTGACTATGATGTAATATTTATTTAATTATCTTTTATCAATGATTTCACTTTTAGTTGATTTATCCTTTAAAATAATTCTGTAATAAATGATTATATAAGTGGTGAATGTGAATTATATGTGATGAATATGGAATAAAGAAAAAAGATAGAATTTATTTGAAGGAAATAAAAAATAAAATTTAAATAAAAGATAATAATATAATATAGAAGAGAGAGAAGAATATTAAAAAAAATATTCTTTTTTGGTGTAAAAAATAGTATAATGGTTAAAGTAAATTTAGTGTTATACTATTTTAATGTGAAATTTGGTGTTAGAATCGGAGATGGTCGGCAAAGCTTATCCTAACACCTAAATGAAAACGGATCGAGTAGAGTTTTTATGATACCGTTTCTGCATATAATCCTACAACTACTTTTTAGACTGGACACTAGTACAGTAGTAGTACTAGTTCATCGAAGGGGAAAGGGTCGATAAAATTTATTGTCTTCGTCTCATATTATGTGTCGTGTTTCTCTTTTATATTACATGTCGTTTAAGAAATATTAATTAAGAAAAGGATTAGACTATTCTATTCTTATTTATGTCTTAAGATATAATCTCCCTCAATTGAATATTTATTCTATTTATTTGTTATCTTTATCTTAAAAAACAATTATTACTAAGGGTAAAAAAAGAAGTTGTTTTAAACTTCTAAAATAATAAATAATTAGAGACATTATATTTAATAACCAAGACTGTTTATATGAAACGGAGGGAGTAAATAATTGGGATAATTTTTTAAGCTTTGGAAACATCTTTAGAGAAATCACCTTTATTAGAAAAGGACTTCATAATTGGAAAAAGTTTCATATCCTTCTCTAATCTAAGGTTTTATAAAGCAAAGCATCCAAAATATTCATCACCGAAAGGATCGCAAGAATGAGATCATAATCTCATATGATTTGTCAAATCAACAAATATCCTTTCACAGTGCTTCTTCCTTTACAAAGGTTAGAAAGAATATGGTACATGTTAAAGAAATTTGATAATCGTCTTGCCAATAATTTAGTGCAGGAAGAAATGACAAAAAGGATCTCCTAAATATATTCCTGATTAGGTTTAGGCCTTTAAATTTGCCAAAAGTGAATCTTTTGGTCTCCATCAAATAGTTAATTATACTTTCGTCATTAAATTTTGATGGAAACTGTGAAAAAAATAATTTAACATGAAGTGTTATATCTCAATGACATTCTCCACATCATGTAACGTGGTCCCAGGTTTATGCATCGATTAAAAATTTGGTGTTGCTTTTATTTTAAATATTTGTTTATTGCAATAAAGTGGTCCCTTTATACATTACTAACCGCTTCTAACTAACTAATAACTTATTTACACTTTAGTCCTCTAATTAGTTACTTTGTACACTTCTAGCTCTTATAATAACCCCTTCAAGCTGGGGGTTGGAACACATTCAGCACCCCCAAGCTTGGACAAAAGAAAGTGATGCTGAGATGAACCCAATCGTTTGGTCATGAGGTCAGCTAATTGCAAGTTGGTAGAGATATAATGTGGCGCCAACTGCCCATTATTGATCTTTTCTCTTACAAAGTGGCAATCCATCTTGATATGTTTAGTGCGTTTGTGGAATATAGGATTAGCAGCTATTTGTAGGTCTGCTTTGCTATCACAATGCAGAGACACTGCTGCTGAATTTGAACTTGTAGTTCCTTAAGCAATCCTAGGAACCATGTGAGCTTCGACTCTGCTTCTGCTGAGCTTCGACTGACAGCCTGTTGCTTCTTAGTAAAGAATCCCCCAATTTGATGACATACGTTGTGACAGATCTCCTGGTATTAGGACAGGATGCCCAGTCTGAATCACAATAGGCAGACAATGTATCAATATGTCCTACCCCAAGAAGAATACCAAGGCCTGGTGCTGCCTTCATATATCTCACCACTCGCAAAGCTGCATCCCAATGAGATTGCTTTGGCTGTTGCATGAACTGACCGAGTATCTGTAGTGAAAAACTCAGGTTTGGTCTAGTGATGGTCAAGTAAAGCAATTTACCAATAAGCTTTTGATAGCTGCCTATGTCCTTAAGTTCTTCATCTCCATTTACCCATACATGCTTGTCATATTCAATAGTGGTCAACTTCTGATTGAGCTCTATTGGAGTGGAGATGGATTTAGCTCCTGCAAGTCCAACTTCTGATATCAACTCAAGTGCATACTTTCTTTGTGTGAGTAGAATCCCCCTTTTTAATCTTAAAACCTCAATGCCAAGGAAGTATCTTAGCTCCCCTAGATCCTTAACTTTAAATGAATTTTGTAATGTCTGCTTGGCTTCTATTATCAGCTATGCACTGCTCCCAGTGATAAACACCCACTTGGATCAACAACAACAACAACAACCTAGTATAATTATACAAGTGGGGTCTGGGGAGGGTAGTGTGTACGCAGACCTTACCCCTACCCTAGGTTAGAGAGGTTGTGTCCAATAGACCCTCGGCATCCTTCCCTCCAAGAACTCCCCACCTTGATCTTAAGGTAACTCGAACTCACAACCTCTTGGTTGGAAATGGATGGTGATTACTATCAGAGCAACCCACCTTGTCAAACACCCACTTGGATCCTATAGCCTTTTTTCCTGCAGGTAAGTCAACAATGCTCCATGTTGCATTGTCTTCAAGAGATTTAATCTCTTGTGACATAACTTCTACCCAATTTTTATACTGACAAGCTTCTTAAAGCTCTTGGTTCTAGTGCTGTAGATAACACTCCCAGGTATGCTTGGTAATGTGCTGACAAATGAGAGCTAGATACACTGTTTGAAATACAATGAGGATGATTTTGAGTGTTTGAGCATGTAACATAATCTTTCAGCCATATGGGGGGCCTTGTAGTTCTGCTAGATTTTTTGACACCAGCTGCTTCAGTAACTACCTGTTCTGTGAGGGAATGGCTTGTGGTTGGATCTGTGATTGGCTTCACTTCAACTTGCTTTATAGGGTCAGTAGTGTCAACTGAGTCCACTGTATCTTCAATTGATTCCAATGTCTGAGTGTCTATTGTAGCTGTTGATTCCATAGCTGGTGGTTGCGCAACTTCAACTTGATCAGGTGCTATGGAGGAGTTTGATTCCTCAGTGGTGGCATGTAACTCACCAGAAGAACTCTGCAGTAATTGTTCAGGCAGAGAATCATTTGGAATAGGAGACCACATGGAAATATTTCTGTAGTGATCTGAGTTTCTTCCTTAAAAGGAAACACTTGTTCTTAGAATGAAACCTCTCTACTAATGAACACTTTTCTGGCATCTAAGTCAAATAATCTATACCCCTTTTGTGTTTCTGAATGCCCTATAAGGACTGACTTTCTTGCTCTTGGTGTGAACTTGTCACCACCTGGCAAGTTACTTGCAAAACACAAACAACCAAACACCCTTAAGTGCTCTATCTTTGTTGGTTTGTCATGCAGAATTGCATATGTACATTTCCCTTGCAGTAATCCTGTGGGCAGTTTGTTAATTAAGTATGTTGATGTCCTCACACAATCATCCCAGAATTTCACTAACACTGAGCTTTGGAATATTAGTGCCCTTGAAACTTCTAGGATATGTCTGTGTTTCCTCTCCACTGTGCCATTTTGTTGAGGTGTATATGGACAACTACTCTGATGTATGATTCCTAGATATGTCAATAACTCATTGCATTGAGAATTAAAAAATTCACTACAATTATCATATCTCAACACTTTCACATTTACACCAAACTGATTCTTTATCATAACAAGAAAGTTCTTTATTACAACCATCACTTCACACTTTGATTGAATAAAATATACCCAGGTATATATACTGTAATCATCCACAATGATAACAAAGTCATATTTTCTATCATATGTGGGCACCCTATGAGGTCCCCAAACATCTAGGTGAATGAGTTGAAAAGAACTACCTGAGCTAGTATTATTTGAAGGAAATTTTAATCTACAATCCCTAGCCAATGGACACACATTACAATTTTCTTGCACTTGCATGTCCACTTCATTCCTTAATTCTGGGATATGTTGCATTGACCTCAGTGATGCATGACCTAACCACAGGTGCCAGAGTTCACTTTCTGCTTCTTTGTTCACCAAGAAACCTGCTGCAGCTACTGTTATATTCTCCTTCAACATATACAATCCATCGTGTTCTCTACCAATTCCCATCACCCTGCCACTGTAAAGATTCTGAAACATACAGAAATCAACAAAGAATGTGGCTGAGCAACATAGATCTTTGGTGAGCTTTGATACAGACAACAAATTGAATTAAGAATCTGGTACATATAAGACATTTTTAACTGTCTTATTCCCGTATAGAAGCTTCTCCAGTGTGTGTTATTTGTGCTTCATTTCTTGTGGGTAATTGCACTTTACTCCTTCCTTGGTCATCAGTTCTTCTCATATTACTCAGGATATCCTTAGAATATGTGACATGATGAGTTGCTCCTCTATCACCCAATCAGAATCACACATTCATGCATTTGCTAGTAAGGAAATTATACCTATCATGTTAGTAGAGCATTCTGGTGTGGCTGGTTTTGACAAACGTTTGACAAGTTGTTTGTATTGTTCTTCTATGAAGAATTGTCCATTCCCCTGCACTTGAACAATTGCTGCCTTGTTTTCCCCATTGCTTATATTCACATGGTTGTTATAGACCTTTCCTCCTCCAGTCTGATTTTTTTTCTTACTCTTGAGATCAGCTGGATAGTCAATTATCTTAAAACAATTTTCCTTTAGGTGACCCGTTGTATCCATAATTCTCACAGATAATTCTTGGCCTTTTACCTCTAAAATCTGGGTCCTTTCCTGCTAACATAGTGAGTGGTTCCTTATGTGTATCAACCACTCCTAAGGTTCTTTGACTTTCTTCCTGAGTAACTATTGCATAAGCTTCATTAACAGTTACAACATGTCTTTTTGCCAGTACATTACTCTTTATGTTACTATAAGTCTCATTTAATCCCATAAGAAACTGCAGTAAACGTTGTGACCTTAAATATTCAACTAAAGGTCTAGCCTCCTCACAATCACATGAAGATACATGCACTAATATATCTAATTCATCCCACACATCCTTCATTTTAGAAAAATATGAAGTTACAGAGTCAGTACCTTGTCTCAATGTCGCTATAGATGTCCAAAGGTGATAGATTCTAGTTAGATCTCATCTATCAAGCCTCTCCTAGAAATCACTCCAGGCTTTTCTCGCATTTGAAGCATAGACAATGCTTGGCATCAGCTCACTCGATATAGTGCTTCCGATCCACGACAAAATGATTGCATTGTATTTTTCCCATTGCTTTGCCAATTCGCCTCTATACGTGATTTTCACACAGGTTCCGTCTACAAAACCTAGCTTACTCTTTCCTCGGAGTGCCAATTTCATCACCCTGCTCCATAGTGCGTAATTTTCGGGCCCTGTGAGCTTGAGCGGTATTAAGACAAGTCCAAGAGCATTTGAGGGTTACAAAAATAGTAGATGATTATGATCCAGAGATGCTACTTTATTTCCGGCCATGGCTGAACAGATCGGAGCTCCGTCGAGCTTCAGTCAAGCTTCGATACTTCAAATTTCTTCCTAATTTTGATGAATATGTGACCGTCGCTCTGATACCATGATAAAATCTACACTAATTGTTGGAGAAATCTCACATGCAAGTAGTAATGTAGAAGGAGAAGTAGAGAGGAAATGAGAGATACAGAGATGAGATGATGAAGAAGAAGAAGAGCAAAATATGTTTATTGCAATAAAGTGGTTCCCTTTATACGTCACTAACCGCCTCTAACTAAGTAATAATTTATTTACACTTTAGTCCTCTAATTAGCTACTTAGTACACTTCTAACTCTTATAACAATAGGCAAAAAAGGTTTTATCCTGTTATTTTTTTTGTATGAAATTTAGTAAGAGCTTGGATATTAAATATATGAAATGTGAAAACATAGAAGTTAAATTAGAAAAATGTATTTGAAAATTAAAATTGTGTTTGGAGATGCATTTAACTTTGTTTGAAATAGAGGAAAAAAACTATTTTTTCAACTTTACAAATAATTTTGAAATATTTGAAAATTAAAATTTGTGCTACATCATATTTTTTTCAAAAATTTGATAATTCCGATTGAGTGACCATACGAATAGTTGAATCAATTTTCTTTACAAATTAAAAAAAATAACTTTTATCAATAATTTTGGATAATTGAATGATCGTGCTAAAAAATAAAGCATAAGAAATATGTGATGGTTAAAGTGTTCCTTCAAGTTAAGTAGCACCTTATTCAATAGACATTTGCATGATGTACTTTAAGCAATAAACTGAATCGCCGAAACTGTTGTGTGATTCTCTTTTCTATGAGTTTGTGTCGGTTGGTACGGAGATTTAAGGGATCATATTTCAGAAGCTTAAGCCTTTAATTATTATTTTTTTCAATTCAACTTATGCACGTGAAAAATCTAACTTATAACACACTCTAAAGTCCTACTCCGTCCGTTTTAGTGGACGTGATTTTTTTTTTTTTTTTGTCCGTTCAAAAAAGAATGATCTCTTTTTGAATTTAGAAATAATTTAGCTTAAACGTATAATTTTACCTTTAATGAGAAGTTTTTATAACCATACAAATTCTCTTGCCCCTTTTTGACTTTTTTAGGATCACAAATTCCAAAAGTCTTTATTTTTTCTTAAACTTTGTACTCAGTCAAACAAGTTCACATAAATTGAAACGGATGGAGTACTTTATTTGTTCTAAATAACTCTTATCAAATCTTTATAATTAGAACATGTTTACTTTCTACAATAATAAGAAATAGTTGCAAACTTCGTTGCTAATCTATCGCAAAATTGATTGTGGCAAACAAAATTTCTTGATAATCTATCGCTAATATGTGATTAGCAATAGATTTTTCTGTTTAGCTACAGAGATTGTCCGCCGCCAATTCTTTTTTATTTTATCAAGGAGCTCAACATGGACGGATCGGACTCTACTACCATATTCTAGCTAGCTCCATATGGCATGTTACTCTGGTTTGCTTTAAAGAGACACTAGTTTCTAGGGGATCTAATTTACAAGATGCAAAATCCAAAATCAACAAGTTTCATCAAAAGTTAGAAACATATAACAATAGTTCAATATTAGTGAACGAAAGATTTTACCATGAGTTGTAGCTAACCCGGCCCCATGCAACAAAATATTTCAGTGAGGAAAATTAAGATTAATTTGTGCACTGCTAGTGAGGTAAAGGTAATCTGCATCCCAAGGGCTAGAAGCAGTAGATTAGAAACTTATCTAAACCTCAGGATGCAGATTACCATAGCCTAACACAGCATTAAGATTCTTGCTCAAAAGAAAAGAGGAAATTAAGAGCAATGGCTAGCCATTAGTTTCTTTTGAGAAGGGTTGATGAAGAAATATGCATGGGAAGCAAGAATTTATAGTGCCGCATAAAGTTAACATATAAAATTCTCCAAGTATATATGGGGTTGGTATAATATAAAGATATACTCCTATATGATAAGGTGCTGTCACTTGGAATCATTTAGTGTTGATTCTATTCCTTTTTAAGCCAATGATAAGATGGGAACTTTTCTTTCATGAGACAATGATGTCTCTTCCTCTCATTGACTGCTTTTGACTGGAACGAACCCAACATTATAAAATTGTCGCCGTAAAATCGTTGTAAGTGATGGTTTGGTTTGAATAATGTCGGGATAAATTATGAGATTAGTTATTCTGATATTATTTTTTTTATCTACTGTTTGGTATGTTGTATTAAAAATGACAATTGCATAATTTCTAAGAAGAAGGTATAAGTTATCCGGCTTGTACTAATTATCACATCCTCTACTAGGTATAAGTTATCCTGGTACTAATTTTAATCCTGAGATAACTTATATCAAATTTGCTAACCAAACAAAGTATTAAGGTGATATTAAATTCTTATATCAGCACTATACATTCTTATACCTCACACCAAACGACCCATAAGTGTGTTAAATTGTTGTATTGTTGGTGTCAAGCCCCAACAGAAGAAGGTGGTTGCGATAGGTTAATATCCAACATGAAACTAGTGAATATATGATGAATCCTCATAACATTTATTGGGACACACATGCTTGTTAGTATTATGTATTCGAAAATAATTTCTGCAGCCTTTAAACAAAATAGAAACAGAAATGTAGAAGAATGAAAATAAACCCGAGGCATCTGATTTCACAATATGTCCTTAAGAAACTTAATCTCATCCTAATATTCGGGATTTACGATTATTTTCTCCCAAAATAGAACTGATTAACCTCACTGATATAGCAGTACTTCAAACACCAGTTTTCAACGAACTCAATAAGGCGACAACAAATCACACTTACTTTTTGTTTGTTAAAAATAATGCATAGAGGACGAAGAGAATTCAGAATTTCCATAAGGAAAATCTGAAGGAATGGTCAGATATTTATAGCCAAATATTTGGGTTGAACGAAGAGATGCAAATCAAAAGTTGCAGGAAAATAAAACTGTTAGAAATTTACAATATTAATGAATAAATTAGGTCCAAAAAAATTAATCAATCAAATCATTTGACCAAATCTGAAGCAGAAGGTGAGAAAGGGGCGATGACAACACGAAACTTGCTTTCTTCTCGACTCTTTAAGGGTTAGAAGTATTTTATTTGTATATATACCAACAAATATCTTTTCCTCTTCCAATATGGACCTGTGGCGAACCCAAGTGGTGGCTAGCAGGTTCAAATGAACCCGCTTCACCAAAAACTGATACTATCTTTATGTTTAAATTAGGATTAAAGTTGTGTAAATTTTATATAAATATTTATTTGAACTCACTTGGCAACTACTATTTTACGACTAAAGTTATTGTTTACCCTAAAATTTGGATAACAATTAAACTTATATTGTGGTTTTAAGGATATGTGATTTCACTCAATACCAATTGATAAATATGAAGTTAATGACAAAATTAAACTATAAATAAATCAAACCAGCATTCAAATAGAGCTTCAGCCTCGAGTCAAGATACCCTCGAACTGATAAGTGCAAGAACAGTAAGAGATGGAATAAACTGATGAACAATAACACAAGTAAAGATAGTTGTATTGCATTAATCTCTGTGGATGATGATGCCTACAAATAATTAGAACTCCTCCTTATATAGTAAATGAATTCTACTTATGGTATAACTCTAATCACAAAAGGAAAACATACAATTAGCTAACTAACTGCTTCTGATTTGGTTCATTCCAAGATTTGCATCATGATCCTCGACCATCAAGGATATCTCGCTTTTTTGTTACCAAGCTATCTCCGACATTACTCGGAATTTGTATCCCTTGGCTTTGATAGTTACCGACCTCAATCTCTAATGAAACTTCGATCTCGAACTTAATGCCTCAGCTCTATGATTTGGCTGAAGCTGACCTTCGATGCAACGTTCCAGTCTCGGTCAAATAGTAAAATCGGGCGTATACAGATTGTCCCCTCATTTCTTGGGAGTATAATGACAAGAAACGAACTGAGTCTTCTATTTTTTTTACCTCGATAAACAATGATGCCATCCCCGTGACATAAGCGATGGAAGTGATCAAAACGTCCTGTCGGTACAGTTCCCCAAACTATTAATGAGCGTCAGTTAGCGGTCGGCACTAGTGATGTTGAACCGTCGCCGTAAATCCATTAATAGGCCTTCTTTTTATTGAATCAAACTGTACCTTCACCTTCATCTAATCTTCTAAGCTTTTACCTCTCTCAAGTTCTTCTCTTCCATTAATCTTTAGGTTTTCAGCGCTAGTCTTCAAACACCAAACCTTAATATCTTCTTATTTCCTCAACTCATAAGATGGCGAAAACATCCAAAACAGTTCCGCAAAAGGAGAAAGCTTCTCCCTCTTCTTCACGGTCGGCTGGCGATAAAACGCCGGTGGATCCGCTCCCCGAGGAGTGCGTTCCCTGCCCATGTGTCATTAAATCCGATTTCAAGTAACCTCCCTCGGTCCCTGGTCGGTGTGAGCATGTATCGAGATACATTTTCTCGATAACCGTGGGGTATCTCGAGAAGATCAAGAGAGACTGCAACTGGGGGGACAAAGTGGTAGTGATCCCATCCCCTGAAGAGAGCATCACTACCCACGTGGAAGGGTACCTAAGTGTTTACACTTACCCTTTCACGTTGGGCTCTCTCAAACCCGTTATATTGACATTTGCCATCAATACCGGTGACTTTAGGCCAAATACACTCTTTCTTTTGGCGCATAGTCATCATGATCCGATTCTTCACAAGCAAAGTCGAGGGGATGTCGTTCACCCTCGATCACCTCATCAGGTTATACAACCATCGTATCTTTCGAGGGTTGATCAAACTGCAATGTCGGGAAACCAAGGTATTTTTCTCGAGCCTTGACGAGGACAAAGATCGAGGCTGTATGGGCAGATTCGTGTGAGTGAGGACCTCCGATCTCATCTCGGCGGAGAAGATGCCATTTCCTGAAAAATGGAACCCGAAGCATAAGTATTACTTAACTTGTTAATTTCCATGCTTTATTTCGTCCCTCAATTTATTAATGTATTATTTCGTCATGCAGCGATTGTTTGGATGCCTTGAGCGAACCCCGACCTCGAGAGCTGGGTCCAAAAACTGGCCTCGACTTCTACTTATGTTAAGCGTTGTTGGCGCGATTTGGCAAAAGGCTGATGGGAAGCAAAGAACCATGGTAAGTTTCCGCTTTCACATATCCGATGGGTTGCTGATATTTCTATTCACTTACTTAATTTCTTCTTGTGCAGGTCTGAGCAAGGATGCGGCCCTGAGGCCTCCGTCTAGTGAGGAGTAGGCTTTGTCTCCAGCTCCGAAGCTGGCGAAGGAAAATAAGAGAAAAAGGCCTCAACCTCCAAGGATCCTAAGCCCAAGAAGAAGAAAAACTGGATTAGCAAATCGAGGATAGAGGCTACTGCCCTCCTTGCCCATGTAGTTCAAGAACTAAGGGATGAAGAAGAAGAAGATGAAAACGGCGACTCGGTGCTTGTGACCCGAGGAAGGAAAAACGTCGAGGCCTCCAAGGCCGCTGAATTGGTGGTGGTTAATGAGGCCCTACCTCATATTGAAGGGCCTTGAAGACGGATTCAACCAGAGTCCCTGAATCGTCCGTGGTCGAGGCTACTTCTCTTTAAATGACGAGCATATCAGATGGGGTTGGTCTCGAAACCCCTCGAGTTGAACAGAGCACCCTGAGTGACTCACTTGGGGAAATGACAGTAGGTCACTCTCCATCCCTTCCTAACTTTTCCGAAGACGCTATACAGGATACTCAAGCTATGAGGACTCTCGAAGTAGGCGGAGTCCCCGGTGGGGAGGATCCCTTTACCGGGGTCTAGAATGCCTCTGATCTTAGTGATGCATCGAACCTCTTCGAAGAGGCCAAGCGTATCTTGATCCGAGTAAGTTCAAATTCTTTTGTTGATGTAGCTTTCCTTTGTTTTTTTCTTTTATGTCTAACTCCTTTCCTTTTTTATACATGCTTTCTCTAAGTCCCGGGCTGAATTGAGCCAATGCAAGGCCGATATCCCAAGGCTTTCAGAAGAGAGGAATGCCTTCAAGCTTCACTGCGGGCAGAAAGGCGAGGAGATTAAGGACCTCTGAACTGAATTGTCTAAAGCTCATAAAAAGCAAACCAAATTGACCGAACATGTAATTATTTTCTTGAAAACCCATAGACTTGATTCGAGGACAGAGGCTAACGTTTCAACATCACAACTGCAGCAAAAGAGCGAGAAGATTGAGCTATTCTGGGAGGAGGTCGATCAAGTGAAGGCAGAATCCTATAGGTGGAAGGAAGGCATGGACCGCCTTGCTGCTAAGAAAGAAACTGTCCTGGCCCAGTTGTCGTTAGTCGAAGCCCAACTTCGAAATATGAAGGAAAAATGCTTGGGTCGGGCTAAGAAGATTGAAGAGATCGAGGCTCAGTTGGCTTCTGAACTTGCAAAGGCCCAAAATAAGGCCGAAAAAGAAAAGGCAGAGGCTGATAAGACGGTGGCCATATATCGAGCTGATGCTGAAGCTACTCAAGCTCAAGTAAGGGAGGCTGCCGATACTGCTCAAACAAAAGCACATTGGATTGCCGAGCTTGCAAAATGCCAATCCCGAAGGGAGACCCCCGAGGATATCCACGCCCGAGGTTTCGACCTTTCCGAAGAGATAGCAAAGGCAAAGGAGAATGAATCCAATGCTAGGCTACTGGCCTCTTCTGACGACGACGGTGACGGCAACAATAGTGGGTCCGAGAATGATGAGAGACCCAAGGAAGAAGATGCCCTCGAGGAAGGAGTTACCCCCAAAAATATCTAGGATCTTTGTATTTTTCTTTCTTTTTGTGTAGGACCCTCGTTGGTCCTTTGTAAATACCTTCGTTCATATATATATAAAAAAATTGAATGTCGTCTCAATTTTTGACTTGTGAAAATTTCGATTCGTTTCATGCCTTGTGAAAATTAGTTTCGATTCGTTTCATGCCTAATATAATCTTTGTAGTCGAGTGGGTACTTGCTCGAACTCGAAGTAATAAAACCCTTAGGTTTTAGTTGACGAGGATGAACTCTCGAACTCAAAAAATATAATGGCCCTTAGGCTCTTGAATCGAGACGATATGGACTTTGAAGAATGGCTTTTTCCCTTTTTCGGCTTAATGTTTTTTTTAACATATAGGAATTTGTTATGTCTTAGCATGAAGTAAGTCTGTATCCGGTGGCTTTTTTCAGGATCTAATGTCATCGAAACCCTTTTATTTTTTTGTGCCTTAGCACAAGTTGGTACTAAATTATTCGATACCTCTTAAGGTTTTTCGAGGTCTGATGTTATCGAATCCCTTTAGTTATTTCGCCGCCTTTTTAACCGGTTTACAAAATAATTTGAAGGCCTATTTTCATTGCGGAATTCGGACGTCTCCGAGCCGTGTTAGTTTGGCTGTAGCCTTGGGGTTTGCCTCTTGGGCTTATTTTCCCAATAATACTTTGAACTTATTCAAAGTGTTAGTCCCTGAGTAGGGTGGCCTTGGTCTATAAAATCGAGGGTTTCCCTTTTAAGGTCTTATGGTTTCGAAGTTTAATAGTTCGAACGTGTCAATTTTTTGACGACAGTCCCCAGGTACGAGGTTGATCATTCGAAGTTTAGTTGCAATCGGCCCTTGAGCCAGTTTCCATCAATAAATCATAAGTGTGGAACTTGTAAAGTATTAATTTCATTAAGGCACGAGACATCTGGTAAGGAAAAAAATACTTATTTCAATAATTCATACATGCGCCATGTTTTTCCACTAGGGCTCGAGCAATCAACATGGACATGGTTCATTCGACCGTTTGGTCCTTTACAAAATTTTCCTATCGAGACCCAGTTGACATGAAGCATTTTCCTTGAAAACACAACATCCGAGGATGATACCCCCAGTATTCGATATTGATTGTAAAGAAGCCTCAGATACTCTAAGTTAACACGAACAAATGGTTGCCTCGTTAAAAACCTGCCGAAAAAACCTATTTGGGATAAGAACCGATTGAAGGGAAAATGAGTGCAACGCTTGCTTTAATACCTAAGGACTTCATGCTTGGAGGGAACTTCTATGCCTTCGATCGAACAACTGAAATAAGTTAGTACAAAATGTAAATGAAAAAGGAGAAGGTCATACCTCAACAATAATGTCGTTTGAGGAGTGATATGTTCTAATTATTTGGTAGTTGTTCACCGTTAATCGTGCCAAGCTTGTAGGATTCCTTTCAGACGATATCGAGGACCTGATATTGTCCTTCCCAATTTGGGCCAAGTTTTCCTTCATTTGGGTCTCGATTATTGAGGGTGTCTTTTCTCAGAACTAAGTCCCCGATTCTAAAGTGGCGAAGGTTGTTACTTCGATTATAATACCTTTCGATGCGTTGTTTTTGTGCGGCCATTTGGAAGAGGGCGGCTTCCCATTTTTCATCTAGTATCTCGAGGCTCATATTCATAGCCTCGTGATTTGACTCTTCCTCTGCGTACCGAAACCTGGCGCTGGTTCCCTGACTCCATCCAGGATCAAGGCTTCGGCACCATATACTAAGGAGAATGGTGTTTCCCCCGTACTGGATTTCGACGTTGTTTGATATGCCCAAAGGACTTCGGGTAAAATTTCTCTCCATTTTCCCTTGGTGTCGTGAAATCTTCTCTTCAAATTCTGAATGATGGTGTTGTTTGTCGATTCGGCATGTCCGTCCTACTAGGATGATACAGTGTCGATAAGATCCTTTTTATTTTGTGATCTTCGAGAAACTTTGTTATTTTACTGCCGATGAATTGTTTTCCATTGTCGCATACGATTTTGGCAGGTATCCCCAATCAACATATGGTATGATCCTAGATGAAGTCTATAACTTCTTTTTTCTCTCACTTTCTCGAAGTCTTGTGCTTCAACCTACTTAGAGAAATAGTCGGTCATATATAAAATGAATTTAGCTTTACATGGGGCCGATGGCATAGGGCCGATGGCATAGGGCCGACGATGTCCATTCCCCATTTCATGAATGGCCATGGGGATAAGTATGAATGAAGTTGCTCTCCGGGTTGGTGGATCATCGGTGTATACCTTTGGCTCTTATCGCATTTTCGAACGAATTCTTTAGTATCTTTCTCCATATTTGCCCAATAGTATTTCGCTCTGATGACTTTGTGAACTAGTGATTCGGCACCGGAATGGTTCCCTTAAGTACCCTCGTGAACTTCTCGTATGACGTAATAGGTGTCTCCTGGTCCCAAGCATGCTGCCAACGGTCCATTGAACATCCTCATTTACAATGTTCTATCTTCAACCAATGTGAACCGAGCAACTTTTGTGCATAGAGTCCTTGATTCCTTAGGGTCCTATGGGAGGTTCCCATTTTTTATATACTCGATATATTTATTCCTCCAATCTCAAGTTAGGCTTGTGGATTTTATTTCGGCATGGCCTTCCTCGATTACTGACTTCGAAAGTTGTACGACGATCCCTGAGCTGATTTTTGTCGTCTTCGACGGATGACCCCAAATTTGCAAGGGCATCGTCCCCGTTGTTTTGTTCTCGAGGTACATGATGTAAGGTACATTCTTTAAACCGATGTAATTTTACCTACAATTTATCTAAGTACCTCTGCATTCGATCCTCTCGAACCTCTAAGGTTCTCTTGACTTGGTTTAATTTACCACCAGTAGGGAGTCACATTTGGCATCGATGACCTCCGCTCCCAAGATTTTAGCCAATTCAAGACCTACAATCACGACCTCTTACTCGGCCTCATTGTTAGTCAACTTAGAGGCGACTTTAAAACGATTCCTAACCCGGACCCTTTCACATTCGAAGCGCCATCTGTAAAAAGGGTCCACACCCCTGATGATGTACCCGATTTTAACAAAAGTTCCTTTTCGACCTCGGGTACGAGGGCTGGCGTGAAGTCGGCCGCGGAAGTCTGCTAAGATTTGAGACTTGATAGTCGTTCTTGGTTGATACTCGATATCATACCCACTGAGTTCGACGACCCATTTGGCTAATCGGCCCGATAGTTCGGGCTTATGCAAAACATTACGAAGAGGATAAGTGGTTACCACACATATTGGGTGACACTGAAAATACAATTTTTGTTTTCTAGAGGCGCTTATTAGAGCAAGCGCCAATTTTTCTAAGTGTGAGTGCCGGGTTTCGGCCTCGCCAAAAGTTCACTTACATAATAAACGGGAAATTGAGTACCTTGCTCTTCTTGAACTAGGACACCACTTACCGCGACTTCCGAGACTACTAAGTATAAGTAGAGTTGTTCATCCTCTTTTGGAGTATGAAGCAATGGTGGACTAGAGAGGTACCATTTTAACTCTTCTAATGCATGTTGGCATTCTGTGGTCCAGGCTAAATTGTTCTTCTTTCTGAGAAGTGAGAAGAACCTATGAATTCGATCTGATGACCTCGAGATAAACCATCCCAAGGCGGCTTTCTCCCTGTCAATCTTTGCACGGCCTTAACACTGTCCACGACTGTGATGTCTTCAATTGCCTTAATTTTATCGGGGTTGCGATCCCCCGATTCGACACCATAAAGCCGAGGAACTTTCCCGAACCGACCGCGAAAGCACATTTCTCGGGGTTGAGCTTCATGATGTATTTTCTCAATATGTTGAAGGTTTCCTGCAAATATGTTAAATGGTCCTCTACGCGCAGGTACTTAACTATCATATCGTCAATATATACCTCCATTGATTTACCTATTTGTTCTTCGAACATTTTGTTCACTAGGCGCTGATAGGTAGCACCTGCATTTCTTAATCCAAATGGCATTACATTATAACAGTATGTGTCATATTTAGTGATGAACGAAGTATTTTCCTAATCTTCCGGGTTCATTTAAATTTAATTGTACCCGAAGTAGGCATCGAGAAAAATAAGGTTCTCGTGGCCAATCGTGGCATCGATCATGCAATTGAT
This sequence comes from Nicotiana undulata, assembly GCA_005239495.1. Lineage (NCBI taxonomy): Eukaryota > Viridiplantae > Streptophyta > Magnoliopsida > Solanales > Solanaceae > Nicotiana > Nicotiana undulata. The sequence goes on along the minus strand of ML250244.1, from coordinate 68,884 downwards.
ATTCAACATAGGAAAATAGTCTTTGAGACATGCTTTGTTTAAATCTTTATAATCTATGCACATCCTAAGTTTGTTCCCTTTCTTAGGGACTACCACTACATTTGCTAACCATTCGGGATATTTTACCTCCCGAATGGATCCTATTTTGAGAAGCTTAGTTACCTCGTCCTTGATGAATGCATGTTTTACCTCAGACAAGGGCCTTCTATTTTGTTTTACCGGTATGAACTTCGAGTCCAGGCTCAATCGATGTGTTATGATCTCCGGCGGGATCCCTGTCATATGTAAATGGGAGCAAGAAAAACAATTCATATTATCAATAAGAAACTTAATGAGTTTTTTCCTGAGTTCGGGGGTTAACCCCGTACCACTTGGGATAGGTTCCTCTTTGCTTAGCTTGGTCTATTCTGGCTAAGCATTCACGGTGCCATCCTCGTCTCTAGCTCCAACTGCATTGTGTGACTAGGCTGCTTCGGGAGACAGTGAGGTTGTTCTGCTTGGGGAGTAGCCCGTCAAAGAGTCTTTCTATCTACTAAAGCATATAAAGGAAAAATCTAAGATTGAGGCGAGCTTATAGGTGTATTCGGAATCGTGGAGTGCATTAGCTGTGATATACTCTATTAACAGAACAACCACTCTTCGTATTGGCTAACATGATGGAGCCCCTGATTAGAGACTTGGCGAGGTTGTGATTGGATAGAATCGTCCCAGGTATACCTTTCGATCAGGTAAATATTCGATCAATATAACCTGTTCCAACTCCTCGACTGTTGATTTGGCGGCGTCGGAATCTTCGGGGATAATAAAGGATCGATGGATCCAGTAATCGTCGTCCTCTTCCGTTCCTAGCTTTTCCGACTGAGTCGATGCTGGTGGTCGTGGTTGCTATTTGGCCTCTTATTTTCCTTTGACCTATGATCCCTTTGACAAAAGCACTGATATGTGTATTACCTCATCAACCGCGAACATTTCTTTTGCCACGTGTTGCTCCTACATACCGTTTTCACCCCGTCCGGTGTTGGGAATTTCATCATTTGGTGGATAGTTGAAGGGACTGACCTCATATTGTGAACCCAGGGCCTTCCGAGCAGGGCGTTGTACCTCATGTCGCCCTCGATTACATGGAACTTGGTTTCTTGAATAGTTCCAGCTATGTTCACCGGTAAAATGATTTCTCTATTAGTTGTTCTGCTTGCCATGTTGAAACCACTTAGGACCCGAACTGCGGGTACGATTTGATCTTGCAGACCGAGTTTCTCCACGACCCTTGATCGGATGATATTTGCTGAGCTACCTGGATCGATTAAAACACGCTTAACTTGAATTTTATTCCTAAAGATAGAAATGACCAGAGCGTCATTGTTGTAGATACCCAATTTTTCTCACATATTTTCTAAAATAGTATATATACTTTCAAAATATCATTTTTTTAGTTTACAAATCTATACAAGCATTTTCTATAATTTGTTATAATTTTTAGAGCTTTAAAATTAATTTTCTTGCATTTAAATCACATAATTATTTAGTAATTATTCCCTTAAATTATTTGTGATGACTTAATCATCCACAGTTACCATTTTTGCATCCCTATATATGTCTCATAATATTTTCATTTTATTTTTATATAGTTACATCAGCATTTTAAAGCTATTTGCATAATTTTGCAATAATGGTCTATATTCATATACAAATGCTCCTTATTTATATTATTTTTGTCAAAATAGAATTTTTCTATTTTTATAATGATGATTTATTATTTTTAATCATTTTAGCGCATAAATAATATTTTTATTTATTTATTAATCATTTTTATAAATTATTTTTGATAAATTTGGTGTATTTAAATAGTAGCCTAACCTCTAAACCAATTTTTAGACCAAATGGGCCCTATGACCTAAGCCCAATGACCCCAAACCCAACCTGGTCGGATCGCTCTAAAATGACCCGCCCTAGTCCCTTTTTAAAACCCTGGCCATTGATCTCTAAGATCAACGGCCCACGATTAACCCCCCACTTTTAATTACTCTCTCCACCTAAACCCTAGAGACTCATTCGTCTCTTTATAACCGCCTTCACACTCTCTCGAACCTTCCCCCTTCTTCTACGAACCATAGCCGCTGCATCTCTCAACCTCTCCAAATCCGGCTCTAAAATGGTATCAATCACTGATTCAATTACCTTATTGGTCTCCTCTCATTACTGGTTGTCCATTTGTGGCGTTACTTAGGTGCTTGCCTAAGTTTGGCAAGTGAGATCTTCTAAGATCGGACTAAAGTGGCTTGAACACTTGATTCGGAGCATTATTTCGTCTATATACACTCAGTACCATGCTATGTGAGTCCAATTCAGCGAGATCTTTGTTGATTTGTGTTCTCCCTCTTGAACTAGGGTTTACCCGTTTTCTCTCCTAAATTGATCTGAATCGATTTTGCATGCTTTCTTTCCTTATTTTAGGTTATTTACTTTGTTTCCTTGTTTATTCGTCCAATTTTGCTACTATATAAACCCCTCCCCATTCCTCATTAGTACAGACCTTAATTGATATACTTTCACTAAAAAAATTGGAACTTTGTTCTGTGATTCCCTCATTCTCTTGTTCTGTACTTTTTTCTTGGCCGACTGAATGCCAAGGCCACTGAGATTCTATTGTTCGAACTTTTACTTGGTGTGAGCATTGCCCGGGGTTCTTTTGAAGCTCTTAGAAACTTTGACGCATTGAGATTCAGGGTTTATGTGATCTTTTGTTCTTTATTGTTGTCCGTTTAACTGGTAAGTCGCTTGACCTTTTGCAATTTCATTCTTATGTGAATCTTATTTGCATGTGTTCTCACTTCCGAAATCTATGGCTTAATGTGTTGCCGGGTTACTTTTATGCACAGCTCTGTTAACGTTACACTCGTTTTAAGTCTCTTTAGCATTTAACTTCTCCTAATGTTGCTAGTTCTGAGATTGTCTATGTCTAACTTGGATAACATGAACCTTCCTAAGCTCATTTAGCTAGTGTATTGATGCCTGAGTGTTCATGAATATGCTTACCTGCTTTGTCCTGAATTTCTGTAGTGAATGCCTCACATTTGTAATAACCTGTGACTTGTTTCTCTGCTATTTTTGTCACTCAACATGCTCACTTGATCCCATACTCCTTTAGTGATTGTTTGAGGTTTTAGAACAGCCACCTCAACTTGTTCTCCCTACCATGTTTTTAATTGTTTCATGATATTAGGATGAATCCCTGGCATAACTGGGACCTTTTTTAGTTAATTAGTCTACTGTGTCAATACTTGAATGCCTACATTTGCTATGAGTGTACTTTCCCACTCTGTTCTGAATATCTGTAATGATAGTCTTACATATGTAATGTGTTCTAAGACCTTTTTCTATCAACTATGATCTACTCCCTCACAGCATGTCTCTGTTTTGCTTAGACTTATATCCTTAATGACTATTTTGAAACCTTTGGAATGACCATCTTAGTTTGTGTTTCCATGCCATGTTTGACATAATTAAGACCTTTAGGCTTCAAATCCGTAAGCAGTGCCTTACTTAAGCCTGTTTAGTATTATGCATTTGTATATGATAATCTTTGTCTATCCTACAAACTTGTTTTTTCCTTAACTCTTTCAAGATGTGATTGTCTATGTGTTAAGTGTTGAACCTGTTTCTAAATCCCTATTGAACCTACTTTTGAGTCCTGTGACTTGTTGATAGCTGCTTTGTATGCTCAACTTTGCTATGTCTACCTTAAGTTATAAGTGTATCCCCTCAACTCCTGTCCCTCAACCATTGTCCACTCTCCCTCATTTGTTACCCATGGTATCCTGAACCTCTCAGTCTTAGCCGGCTGAAAGCCAAGGCTACCAAGGCTCTTACTACTGACCTCCATAGTGTGAGCACTGCTCGGGGTCCATTTGAGACCCTTGTGAACTCTGACACACTAGGATTTGGGTCTTTAGTCACTTTCTCTATTACTGAAACCTGAATTATCCCAATTCCTTGTTCCTATTGTCTAATGAACATGTAAGTTGGTTGGGTAATGTGGTTGATCTATGGTTGTGCGATTTGGCTTTGAGCTCTTCTATGGATTCTGAGTTGTGCTGAGGAACATGGTTCTTTATTGAAAATCTAGGTATACCACGTGAGAATTGTTGAAGGCCCAGACAGTGCTGGGTATTTCTTTTAGGCCCGCTGTGGGCCTATTGTCATTATTTGTATAATATTTATAATCTTATTCAGTATTGGGCCTGTAATAACTTTGTAATAAACAATTGAGGTGTTAGTAAAAAATGGGGAATGGGTAAATTCTGATGTTTGCATGCGAGTGTAGAAAAACATGCCTATAGGTTTCAATGATTTATTTGCTATATATGCCTTTCACTCTATATGTGCACTGTAGAAATCATGTCATTAGGATAAGCACACACTCATACTACTCGTCTACTAGCAAAGCATGAGATCGAATGCTTCAATGATCCTTGTTGCTACATGTTATTAGAAAACCTTCCCATAGGAAATAAATATCGTTGAACTTTCTTTCAATTTGCATTGCTGCAGCATATCCACTAGAGATCATGCCTATAGGATTTTAATCATTTAATTTGTTATTGTATCGCATTGTTCACCTAGAAAACATGCCTATAAGGTTAAAGTATATAACAATAAAATTGGTTCCAAGTGCTAATCATTAGAGATCCTGTTTATAGGATACACCTATTCACCTTAATAACTATTAATGATGCACCTCTCAACATTGTTTATTGTTCACTTAGGCCACTATCAAAAGCATAAGTAATTCTGGGTTTCTCTCGATAGATTCCACTATCTTTACTGCATATATCACTTAGACGCAACATCTATAGGATTAATAATTGGAAATCTGCAATTTTAATAATCAGTATGCGACAACTATACAATTCTGTCTATGAGCAGCACTTTGCATTTGAAACTACCTGTATGCGTTAACTCAAAAATCACATAGAAATCATGTCTATAGAGCTTAAGGTTCTCAATTCTGAAATAGCCTAACATGAAAACATGTTTCGTGCGCATTTGTTGTTTAAGTGTGAGGCTAACTTGAGCCCTTAACTACCCATATTTGAATTCCAATAAGTGTTTTGTATGTCGCATAGTCTTGACATTTCTGAGCAGCCTAAGTAAGGTCTAGAACCACCAAGTAGAGGTCCAATACCTCCTGGACCATAGGTATGGTAGTGCACGCATAGAGCACGACATAGAATTCAATTAGAACATTTTTAGGTAAACAACTTTAACATAGTAATTGGGTAGCAGGAGATGATAGTCTGTGCCCGCTGAATAATATGAGTAACTCCCTACCTTAAGGGAGTTACGGAGTATTATTTATGTTGCACAGGGTGATCCTTTAGGCTAAAAAACTTAGGACCCCCCCCCCCCCTTTTATATGTTGCTAATAGATCTAAATAGTTGTATTCCTATATTCATACTAAGATCTGTACTAATCATGTTGTAATAAAATTCTTTGACCTTTAAATTCCCTTGGTTTATTTGGTAACTTAGCTTAATTGTAATCCACATAGTCTTAAGTTCGGTCGAGACCCACAGTTGTGGACCTCGAAGAGTGCCTAACACCCTATCTTTGAGGTAATTTGAGCCCTTACCCGATCTTTGGTGGTGTTGACTGTCAAACGGATTTATATGCATAATAGGTACCCTAACGCACCTCAAAATCGTTATGTGGCAACTCTTCTCCTTTTAATACTCTATATCCCATTCTAAAAGGAGTTGTCACATGTCAAAACCCGTTTTTGCGAGAAGACAGGGCGTGACAATTATGCGGTTGAGAGATTCCTTATGCTTCACATCGTGAAATGATACGGTGCCTTCTGGCACATAATCTCGGGTCCGTTTTTTCCTAGTAATTAATACTTTAGTGCGTTTGAACACGGGCCCTTGTGGAATATCGACCCCACCGAAGATCATATGGATCACATGTTGTGGCTCTTCCTGTTCGTTTTTCCTGTTGGTGTCCCTTTCTCTAAAATGATTTTTGGCTCGATCACTTAAGAACTCTCGAAGGTGGACCTAGTTGAATAGACGGGCTACCTCCTTCCTTAATTGTCTACAATCTTCGGTTCAGTGGCCATGCGTGCCGTGATACTTACACATTAGATTGGGATTCTTTGGGAATGATCAGTTTGTATGGGTCTGGGCCACCTAGTATCTTTTATTCTCCCAATTGCCGACACAATACCTGATGCGTCGATATTGAAGTTATGCTCCGATAATCGTGGTGCCTCCGTGGGATCGGCGTGCTTATCAAAACCACTTTTTCTCATGAGTCCCCGAGAACTCTATCCTCGATCGCCCCTTCGATCATTTCGGATGGAATTGCGTCCGGGGCTGCCATTTCTGCGATCTGCGTTGTACGACTGATATCGGTCTATGTTTGACCGAGGTTCCCTATCGATGTCACTCTGGTTTATGCCTATGAGCGTGTTCGGATATACGAAACTGTAAGGAGTTCCCAGTTGGTCATCCTCGACTCTGATCTTTGACTGGCATTGATTATGTACATCGGCCCAGGTTTACCGCCGGATATTCAATCAAGTTCTGCTTCAGTTGACGTGAAGCTATCGAACTCCGTTCGTTCAACCCCTTAGTAAAGGCTTGAACAGACCAATCGTCTGTGACCGGTGGTAACTCCATGCATTCCATTTGTAACCGAGACACGAACTCCCTAAGCATTTCGTTATCCTTTTGTTTTACTTTGAAAAGGTCTGATTTCCTTATCACAATCTTTATTGCCCCGACATGTGCCTTTTGCGATAGAATCCGCCAGCATGGCGAATGCGTCAATGGAATTTGGTGGTAGATTATGGTACCAAATCATTGCTCCCTTCGATAGAGTTTCTCCAAACTTCTTCAGTAGAACAGATTCAGTCTCATCATCTTCCAAATTGTTTCCTTTGATGGCTCATGTATAGGAGGTACATGCTCGTTGGGATTGATGGTCCCATTGTACTTAGGGATTTCCGGAATACAAAATTTCTTTGGAATGGGCTTCGGATCCGCACTTGGAGGAAACGACTTCTGTACTAACTTCTTGAATCCATTCCTTTCAAAATTGGCAGTATCCCTGGGATCTGGTTAACCCGGGAGTTGTACGTTTCTACTTTCTTATCATTTGCCTCAATTTTCTTCTCTCCCAATTCAATTCATTTGGTGAGATCCTCGAGCATCTTCATTACTGCGTGGTCAGTCCCCAATTCATTGGCATTTGATCTTTCTAGCACTGGCTCGGTTCGGTGGGCGACTTCCGGCTCGACCCCACTTAGTGTTCGATGCTGATTTTATAGTTGTGCAATAGCGGCTTGTTGAGCTTGTAGTATCTCGAATGTCACTTGGAGGCTGACTCCTCCATCTCTTCCGACCTGCGTACCTCGACCACCAGATCATCCTTCTCTGCGTACGCTCCCTTCGGGATCTGCGCCCAAATTCGCATTTAAGGCGATGTGCGAACTGAAGTCGACTGGATGGGCAATCGGTACTCCCTCAAGATCAGCCTGAGGCACCTCGACCCCTGGAGCAACTACATTGTCGTTTTTCCCGTGAAATCTGACGCCATTATCACCATGTGCGGGTGTTGTTTGTGAGTTTGACATATTTTCTCCTGAAAACAAAAATACTAACAAGAATAAGTGTAAAGTAGTGTGTGTTATCGGAATCAGTACTGAACAATCACTATTATCCTTAGCCCCACGGTGGGCTCCAAACTGTTTACCCTAAATTTGGATAACAATTAAACTTATATTATGGTTTTAAGGATATGTGATTTCGCTCAATACCAATTGATAAATATAAAGGTAAATGACAGAATGAAACTATAAATTAATCAAACCAGCATTCAAATAGAGCTTCATCCTCGAGTTGAGATACCCTCGAACTAATAAGTGCAAGAACAGTAAGAGATGGAATAAACTGATGAACAATAACACAAGTAAGAAAGAGATTTGTATTGCTTTAATCTCTGTGAATGATGATGCCAACAAATGATTAGAACTCCTCCTTATATAGTAGAGGAATTGTACTTATGGTATAACTCTAATTACAGAAGGAAATCATACAATTAGTTAATTAACCACGTCTAATTTGATCCGTTCCGAGATTTGCGCCATGATCCTCGACAATCATGGATATCTCGCTTTTCCGTTACCAAGCTATCTCTGATATTACTCGGAATCTGTCTCCCTTGGCTTCGATTGATACTGACCTCGATCTTGAAAGATAATTCAATCACGAACTCAATGCCTCAACTCTATGATTTGGCCGAAGCTGGCCTTCGATGCAACATTTCAGTTTCGATCAAATAGTAAAATCGGGTGGCCCTGATTTTAACTGTATACAGTTGTATACTTCTAAGATTGAACCCGCTTGCACAAAATCCTGGGTCCGCCACTATATGAGACAGTATTGTTATTTTGTAAATGAGAAAAATTCAAATTTTCGTTCTCATCCCTTTTTCCGTTCACACAATTTTAAGCTAAATCCCCGGTGCTTACCTAGGCGTGCATCATAGATTGGGATTGAGACATTTATTGCCATTATTTGAAGCAATATAGACGGTAAAAATTCATATAACTAACTCCAACTTACTTGAAATTAAAACGTTTGTCGCTATTATTTGTTTGTAGCATCTTGAATTCAAGAGGGAGGACATGTGGGGTCTCATTGGATGAATATTGTGAAAGAGAATGGGATGCATCATATCTGATGAATTTTATCAGTTCTAACCCATTAGCATATTCGTCTTTGCACGGTGTACAAGCCACATTACAGTCCTTAGCTTAGTAGGGATATATGAACAATGACTAATTAGGGGCTCTTTTGCTGCATCATCTTTTAATTTCTTGTTTAGTAAGTTATGTTGAGACTTGAGATTAAGGATATCAAGTGTAAGTGTCAAGCTATGCATGTGTCGTTCCATCTGATCTTTGGTGGTTGTAAATATTTTCATAAAGGGGGTCTTAAAAAAGCAAAAAAAGTAAATATGTGAACAGGGGGACACACATCGGTAGAAGCGGTGTTATCCGTCGTCACTTCGCCGGATAAAAATATAAAATATTTATACTAATATTCTAGAAATATAAAGCAATATAATAATGACACCACTTTCTAGCAAAGTGTAGTTCTTGCATTGGTCAAGTTCATATTTGGGCTTGTAAAGGTTGTAGGTTTGAGGTTGGACCTGAATATTCTATTTTTTGTATATTTTTTAGCAACTAAGGAGAATCAAACTTACACCTCCCTTTGCAATTCAACTAATTAAATCATTGAGCTAAGGCTTCCAACTTATGGGAAAATGATATTAAAGAGGCAGTCCGGTGCACTAAGCTCTCGTTATGTGTGCAGCAGAAGAAGGGCCGGATCATAAGGGTATCGTATACAGTCTTACCCTGTATTTTTGCAATAAACTGTTTACGGCTCGAACCAAAATATAACAAGGCTATTATTATTAGATATTTTGAAGTAACATATATGGAGTGAAATCTTCTATAGGGAGTGATGACAGCAGTGGCGGAGCTACCTTTGGTGAAGGAGTTCAGTAGAATATTTTCACTGAAAAATTATCTTGTGCAACAAGGGCAAAAACAAAAAAAAAATTGTATATTCAGGCTCCGCCATAGATTAAGAGCCCGTTTAGACATAATTCTTTTTCTTTTTTTGAAATCAGCATTTGTTCATAAAATTTCTAATTTTCCCTTGAATATGCATTTTGGAAATTTTTGAAGATTAGAAAAACTCCAAAAAGCTGTTTTTCAAAATTTTCACTCAAATCACTCACAAAACTTCAAAAACAACCCAAACTGAAATTTATGTCCAAACACAACTCTAAATGTCAAATACTATTTTTACCGATTTTTTGGAATTTTACAATTCTTTATGTCCAAACTTTTCAGAGAAGACATTTTTTTTTTAAAAAAAAATTAGCTGCTAAAAAAGAGAGAAAAAAATATAAATAAGAACTTTTTTTCCTCTTAAATGATATACTGAGTATATTTTATAGAATATCATATATAATGGAAAAGATTTTAATAGGAAAAGGATGGACAAGTATATAAAGAGTTTTTTTTTTTCATTTTCGGTGTGAGACGCTCTTTGTCATTTTCATTATAAAAAACTATACAACAATGGTTTGGTCCATAAAATACGATGCTTCTTAAATTATAGGACAGAGTTGTATCAATCACATCAACGAAAGTAAATAGGATCATGAGATGCCCCTTTAGGAAAAATCAGATGTTTTACAAATATTGAATAACCAAAGAGTTAGGTGGATGATTGCATGTAGAATCTGGGGATGATAGTAGTCAGCATCTGAATATTGATTGGCTAAGGTAAGAGTAACACTGATAAAAGTACAATGCTTAAGAGCAGATGCTTTATTTGAAATAAAACAATGAGTCGTGGTAGGATTCGAACTAATTCTAGTTTGGAGCACTGAGTTAATTACATAAGATAACGGTGTTGCATTCTACGTGTTGTTTTAGTAATTAATCATAGACTTATCAAAATTTGAAAAATCAAATAATAGAGTTCTTTTTGTCAAAGAATCACATACAAAAATTATCTTCCATATTTTTAAGCGTGATTAGCAACACTAGATACAAGACGGAAAGGAAATTTCATGGATGGGGTAGCAAATAAGGTGATGAAATACAAAAAATATATACAATATTCCATAAATCTAAACAAAAAAGGAACTTTTTCAATTTGTATAGTTGAAATTCATTGAAAATATATAGATAAGTCAATATACAAAAGTTGAGGAAGATTAGAGGTGATTTGGACTGGTTTTGTATCAAAATTCGTAATCAAATCGAGTTCAAAAAAGTCTTCTACGACACATGTATCACGCATGTATCTCACACACAGGTATACAGGATATACATGTGATACACAATTGATACAAATATGATACATATGTAATACACAAATGATACACAGTGTGATATACATATCATTTTTTCATGTTCAGTTTTTACTTCAAATTTTCAATTCAAACCACCTCAAAACTTCGCCAAATCATCCCAAAACTGAGATTCAAGCTCCTTAAGTTGTGCCCAATCTATTCTAATAACACCACTCAAAACAAAGCAAAAATTTAATATTTTTTTGCTACAAATAGCTAATTGGCTATTTTGGCTAATATTAGTAATATTTTATCAATTGGCCAATTTATATAATGAGTTGTTTATAAATGGACATAGCCGGTAAATTCCTAAAAAAAAAAAAAAAAATGAAGAGCACATATCTTCCTGGCTTTTCTCTTCCTATTTAACCTTAGTTTATAAAAGTATTCTCGTACAAATACTTTTGAAGAGTAGTAATTTGTATTTAGGATTAATATAGCGTGCCATCTCTTCTATGGCTGTTGGTGCAACTTGGCCAATGTCACATATGATAGACTTGATTGAACAAGACGATTCTTTGTTCCCCGAGAATATTTTATGGTTTATTCCACCTAAATTCCAACACCCCAGACGGTAGATGAAGGAATGGTTGATTTCTATTACTCCTATTAAGATTGGAATAACCTTAGTATGCTCTATACCCAATGGAGTAAATGATAAATACTCACACGTCTTTTCTAAATGAAAGTCATATATTTTAATTTTGGAGGGCTATTTGTGCAACACATCTTCAGAGAAACTATATGTCTGTTACTTTATCAAAATATGGTTGTAGTAAAGGGCCATTTGGTAGGGCGTGTAAAAATAATATTTAATAAGTTGCATTAGTAATATTGCGATTAGTTATGCTGAAATTATTTTTTATCGACTGTTGGATTTGGTATATTAAGATTTTGAAAGGGCAGATTTGTCTTTATGCATGCTTATCCGTGTATTAAAAATCATGGTAATGCTAGTAACATGGTTTGGTATGTATAAGAACAGTATTGAATAGGGTATATAACTAATATGAAAAACACTACCAAATAAAGAATTAATAATACCAAAGGTAAATACATGTATTATCTTCCCCAATACATCCTACCAAACGACCCCTAATAATGTTACTATTATCCTGCTACATTTTATTTCCCCGTCTTCTGTGTATGACTATTATGTTAACGATCCTTTAAATCATGTATTTTTTGGAGGAATTTTCAGAAACCGCTATTGTTTAGTGGCTATTAACTTCTTATAGCTACCATATACGTAATTACTTCATATAGCTACTATTCAGTTGTTACGCTAGTGTATTCACATGTCTTCGCGTTGCTGTATTCATGAATACAACAGCAAAAAGCGCCTAAAATCAGGGCAGTCCAGTTGTATGCGCATGTATTCACATGTATTCGCGTTGCTGTATTAATGAATACAACAACAAAAAACGCCTAAAATCAGGACAGGCCAGTTGTACGCGAATGTATTTACATGTATCGGGTCATGTATTCATGAATACAGCAGCAAAAAGCGCCTAAAATCAAGGCAGTCCAGTTGTATGCCCATGTATTTACTTGTATTCTCGATGTTGTATTCATGAACACAGCTGTATGCGCATGTATTCACATGTATTCGCGCCATCTATTTATGAATACAACAATAAAAAAACGCCTAAAATCAGGACAGTCCAATTGTACGCGAATGTATTCACATGTATTCGGGTCATGAATACAGCAACAAAAAAACGCCTAAAATCAAGTTGTACGCGCATGTATTCACATGTATTCGCGCCATGTATTCATGAATACATTAATAACAATCTCTTAAAAAAAGGTATGTCCAGTTATCTAAAAGAGAGGAAAAACATAAATAGCGTATTTCATGTCTCAATGGTAGTATATACCATGAGATACTTATTTTACTATAAAATATAAAAGAAAGCTATAGAAAATAATATTCTAAAATGATTTTACTTTATAATAAATAGGGTGTATACCATTGCTAAAGGAAGTTAAAATTTCCTATTTGTTATTGAGAAGAAGGATTACTTTGTTGTAAGGGCCATGTGAGTGTGTGGCTTCTTCAGCCAAAAAAAGAAGATAGATGTACATTCTCACAGCAACAGGAGTCAATGCCTTCTAAAAACACAGATATAATGAAAAGAAAAAAAAGTTGCCACAAACAAAACTGTATGAGTGATACAATGATCTAAGATGACAAAGGTAAAATCCTAAGAATTAACCATCCTAAATATCTAGTCTAGAGATACAATGGATGTGATTTTCAATGGCTATACAACAAAAGGCAACTCCAACAGCAGCAACAACAAAATTTGCTACTGTCTGAATATTTTCTCTTTTAATTAATACTAATTACCTTATCAATTCTTCCTAACTAGTAACTCAAACAAAACTGAACCTTGTGTGGCTTTTTTTTTTTAATCAGAAAACTGGGGAAGTGCACAACTGAAAAACGTCAAGAATCGAAAGGTCCTTGAGATAGAAGCTTCTTCAGTGTTTCGTACGTCATGAACACAATTCCCACGCTGGGAACTACTTTGTAGTACTCGGGCATTATCCCTCTGTACAAACCACGTAAGCCTTCAGTTTTGATTATGTGCTTAAATATCCCCATTATGCCTGTGTTGTACACACGTGCACGTCCTCCTGCTCCTTCCAACTGCTTTCTTCGCCTCACAAGATCCAAAGGGAAAGTTGCTGCACATTAACAAGTTACAAAAGAGCGATTACGAACTGCAATTTCATTCAAGTATCCTATGTAGTTTCACTTATAACCAAGACGTTCCCTACATTCCTCCAACAATTCATTTCTAAGCATTGGCCTCGAACCCGCTAAGTCCAGGCAGAGGCAAGATGACAGCTATACTGGAGGTCTTCACCAAATGGTCACAACTATCCACATAGTTTTCGGCCGAATAACGGAACGTAGCGAAGGATTTGCACTAAAATAAGCTAAAGTTATTGATACAAAGTACTCACCAGTGGAAGATGCAATTCCTGAAAGACTTCCACAAGCAAGGCTGACTGCAACAGTAGGATCATCGGGCCTGAGAGAAAACAGAAAATCAATGACAACATGACGTTTTAGTCAAGAACGACAGGATGTTTACCAATACGGTAGGCTATCAAAACGTTGTGGTACTTACCTTTGAGTCTGCCAGTGAGATCTCAAAGCCTCATAGACGGAAAAGCTTATTGCTATACTAGGTCCAACACCCTGCAACAAAGCAAATACCTAATTAGCGTCATAAAATACTTTGAAGCCAGGGATTGATCAATATACATGAAAAGGTAAAACAGAAAAGTAGAGACCAGTAATGTAGCACCAAGCCCTTTGTACAACCCAAAAACGCCTTCATCCCTACAAATGGTACTAAGAGCATGCCAGATGCCCTGGTAGTATGCGGCATTCCTCTGCAAACCAGTTAAATGAAATGCTTAAGTCATATTTGTGGAACAAATAAAAAGCCACAATCTAGTCTATTAGAGTGTAAGCTACTCGTTTTTATGTTACCCACACACATAGAGACAAGCAGTGACGGAGCCACCTTACGCTAAGGGTGACAATTACACCTTTTTGCCAGAAAAAATACACTGTTTAGCTAGGTCAAAAAAAAATTCATACACACACACACTCTCTATACGTTGAATTTACCTTCCTTTCTTTTTTTTTTTTCTTTTTTTTTTAATATCTTGACACCTTTTAGTAAAATTCCTGGCTCCGCTATTAGACATTTGAAGCGCATAGTCCCTAAACCATCTAAGTATAATCTAAGGACGAAAACAGCATGATGCTCCACTAATCAAACAATACAAGAAACTAAGATATGATTTAGAGACTATAAAACTAGTGTACCCTGCTCTACAGTTCAATTGATCAACGAGACCTAGAAAGCACTGCTACATAGTTATACCTGTGCAGCTAATCTTGTCCTGACAAGATCCAACGGGTAGGTGGCAGCAGCTGCTGTTATTCCAGCCAATCCACCACCAACAAAGTGCACAAAAATATCGGTACCTGCATTTCCCCCTTTACCATCCAGGCCAGGAATTGTTTTCAATAGCTGCCAAACATAATAATTTCAGAAGAGATGGCAAATATTTCCTGCGAAACTTTATATAGGCATAGTTATATACTCACACTCTTATAACGTTCATAAGAATAGAAATTGACTGAGGAATACGGTAGTCTGTGAGCAATAGTGACCAAATTCCCCTTCCAAAAAGCCCTGAATCCTTCTTCGTTGACTATTCGCAATGCCTCACGACATATACTGGGCTTGCTTAATACTGCTATATCTGAATGCATACCTTGAACCTAACATTAGAAAACATTCAAACAATGAATTGAAAGGGATAACAAAGACAAGAACTGTTGCAACATCGCTGTAATTTGTTTTTTTCCAATAAATCAAAGCTATAAAGTTTTACTATTACTTTATTTTAGTTAATCTTTAAGCAGTTCAAGACAACAATAAGTCCCGAAACGAACCAAAACAAGCAACCGCAAACAAGAATTTTAGATATTGCATAGGCACATATTTAAGAAAATATCAGAAAACAGAAGCATTCGACTAAATTAAATTAGTTAAATGCACACGTAGATTTTCTCATCCCTCACACATTAACCAAATTATACTACTAATATCAAACCATTCAATCCAAACCTACATAGGTCCAATTTCTATTTCCTAAGAAATCGAACAGTTAGACCTTTTCTACCCCATATATCACCAATTATTTATCTCTCTGTCCAAATCGAACAATAAATTATTTCCTCCTTTGATTCATTCTGCTAAACATTTTAAAGACTCATACATCCCTAGTTAACAATTTAAAAGAAAAATTACCTGAAAAAGAATGGTGAGGCGGGCGAGGGGAGCAGTACAGGTTTTGCTAAAAGCACCAGCAATGCCACCAGCAAGAAGCTGAGGGACAGTACCAATCTGAGGTTGAGGTTGTGGTTGCTGCTGCTGTTGTGTGTGATAATGGTGATGTTGTTGTGGCTTTGGGGGTGGTGTTAAAAACTTTCTTGCACCACCCTCCACTCCTACTCTTGCTTCCATTCTTGATCCAATTGAAAAAGAAAAAGATTGCTTCTTTATGTTAAAGTTTCAATTTTTTCTTTCTTGAATCATCTGATATTGGTTAAACCCTAGGGAAAACCCTAAGGAAGAAGACTTGTTTGAAAGTGCTACTCTTTGTTTTATGAGAAACTTCGTTGTTGTAAATACTTTTTCCATTTCTTTTAAGAGAATATTCTTTTCTTGATCTCTCTATGCTTTTGTTTATTTGCGTCTGCTTAGCTTGGGCTTATTTTTTTCTGATGGACTTTAAAAAGATGGCTGCTTAAACTAGGCCCATTGTGAATTCGGAATATAAAAGGAAGAATTAACCCAAATAGCCGCCCACTCTACCACTTAAATTAAGGGATATTATCACTTTTAGCCCGTACCAGAAACTATTTGCATCCGGTGACCGAAAAAGTATATTAAACTTTGTATAATTTTTATATATAACATACAGAATGTGTGTGTGTGTGTGTGTGTAAAATGTATATATTTTTTGGCTATTATTTTTACAACGGCTATACAATGTCATTTTTACTATTAAAGACCCATTGACAAAAAGGGATCGTTTTCTACATACAGTCAGACCTCTCTATAACAACATCCTTATATAACAGTACTCACTATAAAAGCCAAGTTATTCCAGAACTAAACTTCATGTTCTATTATAATATATGTTTTCTATAACAACTCGCTATAACATCCAAAAACATCCAGAGCAAACGAGACTGTTATAGAGAGGTTTGACTATATATAAATTTGGGCAATTCTAGGTCGATCGCAAAAACAATTATATCTGCTAACTAAATATATAAAAAATACTCACTAATTATATATATATATATATATATATATATATATAATAGCACTACTGGAGCACAAAATCAAAAAACAGAAGGCAGCTCAAGTCATTAGGAAAATAGCTCCAGACTGGGCATATTTGGATAACTATGATCAGAGTAGTAAAGGTAGACTATGGATTTTGTGGGATCCAAGTGAAATAGATTGTGCAGAGATCAGTAAAACTGACCAAACAATTCATACCATTGTATATGTGAAGAGAATAGATATGAAATTCAACTTTACTGCAGTATATGGATTGCATAGTGTAGAGCATAGAAGAAGCATGTGGAATGAGTTGACAAGGTTACATTCAGTACAACAAGGGCCTTGGTTAGTTATGGGAGACTATAATGTTGTAAGAGTGGGGGATGATAGACCTGTGGGAAATCATGTACAAGAAGTAGAAGTTAGAGATTTCAATGACTTTATGGATAATACTGGAATGGCTGAAGTGAAATCAAGTGGAAGGAGTTATACATGGACCAATGGGCACACATATAGCAGGATAGATAGAGCAATTGTTAATGCTTGTTGGATACTATCAATGCCACAGACAGAAGTATGGATTATGGATCCTCATTGTTCAGACCACTCTCCATTGAGTATAACATTGGATGAACTGAAGAGAAGACTTCCAAGCCTTTTAAATTTCTAAATCACTTAGCTGAGCATGAGAACTTTCTGAAGATTGTTGCTGAAGTTTGGGGAAAACCATATGGAAGACAGACAATGTGGAACGTTTGGAATAAAATGAAGAGAGTAAAGCAAGTTATGAAGGAGCTGAATAAGACTGAGTATAATATAGTGGGGATAAAATCAAAGGGTACAGGAAGAAGTTGATAGAAATGCAGGAACATATGAGGGATCCAGGACAAAGTAGAACCCTAGTAGAAGAGGAAAAAGCAGTGAAACTTCAACTGGACAAATGGTTAGGAATAAAGGAAAGCATCATGAAACAGAAATCAAGAATAAAGTGGCTACAACTAGGGGATGCTAACACAACATATTTCTTTGCCAGTATGAAAAGCAGGTGTAGTCAGAACAAAATCAGAAGGTTATTAAAGAGTGATAGCAGCATAGCTCACACAAAAAAGGATATAAAAGAAGAGGTGATAGGATTCTACCAACAACTACTTGGAACTCCAGCCAATGAGTTACTAGTAGTTAATCCAATAGTGATGAAAGATGGTCCTAAGGTGAACAGAATACAGCAGATGTAGCTCATAGTAGAGGTTTCAAAAGAAGAGATATACCAAGATTTGAAAGGTATTAGTGATAATAAAGCTCCAGGGTGTGATGGCTTCAATGCAGTATTTTTTAAGAAAGCCTGGCCAGTGATAGGAGATGATATTACAGATGCAGTGTTAGAATTCTTTGCAGAATCAAGAATGTTCAAGCCTATTAATGTTACAACAGTTACTCTTATTCCTAAGGTGAAAAGTCCTTCCAAGATCTCTGAGTATAGGCCTATCTCATGCTGCACAAACTTGTACAAAATCATATCAAAGATCTTAACTAACAGGTTACAAGGAGTAATGGATGGATTAGTGGATAAAAGTCAATCTGTTTTTTTTCCTGGTCGAATGATCAATGACAACATAATCTTAAGTCATGAGTTAGTTAAAGGGTATAGCAGGAAAGGGGTGTCTCCTAGATGTATGATGAAGATAGACATGAAGAAAGCTTATGACTCTGTAGAGTGGAGCTACTTAGAGCAAGTACCAACACATCTGCAACTACCAGAGAAGTTTATCCAGTGGATCATGCAGTGCACTACAACAGTTTCCTGTTCTATTTTGATTAATGGTCAGCCTACAAAGCCATTCAAAGCCAAGAAGGGATTAAGGCAAGGGGATCCTCTATCCCCTTACCTATTTGTCTTAGCTATGGAGTATCTAACTAGAATACTGAAGACTCTCATAAGCAATCCAGACTTCAATTATCATCCAAAATGCAGCAAAATGAATATAGTCCAACTGAGTTTTGCAGATGACCTCTTGATGTTCAGTAGGGGAGATGCTATATCAGTACAACTGGTTTTCCAATGTTTTCAACAATTCTCAAAAGCATCTGGTTTAATAGCTAACAAGGATAAAAGCTCTATAGTTTTTGGTGGAGTTTCTAATGAGCAGCAACAACAGATATTGGAAGAATTGGGATTTGTGAAGGGTGAGCTACCAGTAAGATACTTGGGAGTGCCTCTTAGTACTAAGAGACTATCCTTAGTTTAGTGCCAACCATTACTTGAAAAGATTCTAGGAAGAATTCAATCATGGACAACAAGATTCCTGTCTTATGCAGGAAGAATTCAGTTGATCAAAAGTGTACTTTTTTCTATTCAGATATATTGGTCCCAAATCTTTGTTCTGCCAAATAAGCTGATCCATTTGATTGAGAAAGTGTGCAGAACTTTCTTATGGACCGTGGGACAGAAGAATCTAGGAAAGCTTTGGTGGCTTGGGACATCCTGTGTAAGCCTAAAGCAGCTGGAGGATTGAATTTGCTGAATGTAGAAGCCTGGAACAAAGCTGATGTTTGTAAATTATTGTGGAACCTAAGCAAGAAGAAGGATAGGCTATGGGTACAATGAGTTCATAAGTACTATAAGAATTAAATTACATGATGGAGTATTGATCCAATGCAGGATTCCTGGGTAATTCAAAAGATATTTAAAGCTAGGAAATACTTTGAGGAAGCTGGATACACAGAAGCTGAAGTAAAGGAGATCAACAACTTCTCAGTAAAGAGTATATACAGAAAATTGAGAGGCAATTTTGATAGAGTATCTTGGAGGAAACTGGTGCAAAGTAACTTGGGAGTACCAAAGTGGAAGTTTATAGTCTATATAGCTGTCCATAAAAGGCTAATGACTAAGGAAAGATTGAGAGGATTGGGATATGTTGAAGATGTTACATGTTCATTATGTGAAAGTGAAGAGGAGTCAACTGATCACCTATTTTTTACCTGCCCTTATACTTCACAAGTATGGACAACATTGATGCAATGGCAGGGTATCCAAAGGCAACCAATGCAATGGAGTAATGAAGTTACTTGGGCAGTCAAATACTATAGAGGAAGAAGCATTAAAGTTGATCTATATCGAATGATACTTGCAGGAGCAGTATACCATATATGGCAAGAAAGGAACAGTAGAATTTTTAGAGGAGAGAAGCAATCAATGGATGAACTAATCAAATGTATAGTTCAAACAGTCCATGGGCGAGGAAGAAATGTACAAAGATTACAAGGAAGATTGGAAGTGATGAATTACTATCCTACTTGTAATAACCAGAATACTTGTAATGTGTAGGTTGGTATTCGTAGGTAGTAAGGATGTTTAGAAAGCTAGAGCTGGGAAGATGTCCGGAATAGCTTGAGCAATGTAAATCTGTTTTGAAATGAAATGAAATTATTTACCAATACATATATATATATATATATATATATATATGTCACGACCCGGATTTCCCACCGTCGGGACTGTGATGGCGCCTAACATTGAACTCGCTAGGCAAACCAACGTTACCGGTTATTTTATCTTGTTTCTTTATTCTTAACAGTTAACAAGTGATGTACAAAATCAGCAGAAATAAAAGTGCGGAAGATCGGAATCAAATAACTTAATTAAACACTATTACGAAATTCATAACAACTACTCCTAGAATTGGTGTCACAATTTCATTGACTCTCTATGAATACTACAAATAGAGGTCTGAACAAAACAAAATACATCTGTCTCAGAATTACATAAAGATAGGAAAGAAATAGGATAGAAGGTGATGCCAAGGCCTGCGTACGCATGTAGGACACCTCGGGGTCTCCACTAGACTGAAGGCAGCAACCTCGATCTAGGGTCCGTAGGGTCCAGTACCGGGATCTGCACAAAAGTGCAAAGTGTAGTATGTAAAACCGACCCCATGTACTGAGTAAGTGTCGAGCCTAACCTCGGCGAAGTAGTGATGAGGCGATGACACGACAACCATATAAACATGTGCAGTTTAATCATATACGAAGACAATAATAATAACCAGAATTAAACAAATAGTTACGGGGAAAAGGGGAACATGCTGAGGGGAGGAAATATCAAGTTATAACAATAACGAATAAAATAACAAAGTAAATATCAGATTCAAAACAATAAAGATAATAACACAAAAATAATGCACGGCATCACCCTTCGTGCTTTTACTCTCGTGCTCACCATAAAATCAAAGAATCGGCACGGCATCACCCTTCGTGCTTTTAATTTCATAATATGGCACGACATCACCCTTCGTGCTTTACACTCTCTCACAATATCATACACGGCATCACCCCTCGTGCTTTACACTCTTCCTTACCCAAGCAAATCAAATGACAGCAATTCGACATGGAATTCAGCAGTAAAAGAAACCATAACGTCCCGACAAGGGAGCCAACAGTAGAATCAATATCATCCCGGCAAGGGAAACATCCATAACCAATCTCACTTAGTTACTTAACTTCACGTAATAATTTTCAACTTGAACCAATACTCAACAATGATCAATACCAAGGAAATACCACCAACATGGATAATTATAAAGTGAAACTCAAGTAATGCTTAATGAAAAATCACATAAATCACAATATTCGACTCACGGGAATACTTGACACCAATGTATAGATACTCATCACCATGCCTATATGTTGAATATGACACTAACACGTAGCACATAAGACACAATACCTATTCCCTCAAGCTAAGGTTAAGCCAAACACTTACCTCAAATTCCACGGCCAAACTCAAGCCTCAATTACCGCTTTCCCTTTAGAACTCTCCTCCAATTCAGTTGTATCTCGACATAATTAGCTTAACAATAACAATAAATGCTAAATAATTCGACCCCAATGCTTAACTATAGGTTTTCTATCATTCTTCCCAAAAAGTCAAAAATCGACCTCGGCTCGCTTGGTCAAAATACGAGGTTCGGACAAAAACCCGATCACCCATTCACCCACGAGCCCGAATATGTAATTAGTTTCAGAATCCGACCCCAAATCGAGGTCTAAATTCCCAAATTTGTAAAATCTCTAATTCTCCTAAAATCCCTAGTTTCTACCCTTGAAGAACAAGATTTAGGCCTAGAAATCTAATGGGTGTTAATGGAAAATGAAGAAAATGAGTTTAAGAACACAAACCTATGATTTGGTGATGAAATCCCTCTTCAAAATAGCCCAAGGTCGGATTCTATGGAAGAAGATATGAAAATATGGTCTTTTCCCGTTTTTGGTACTGTTTTAGAAGGCTGGACAGACCTTCTTCGCATTCGCGTAGCATTGGCCCTATTGGCATTCGCATTCGCGAGACAGCCCATGTGTTCGCGTAGGTCTACTCCCCTCTGACCTTTGCGTTCGTGTGCCTTTGGCCGCGTTCGCATATAGTATCGATCCCCCATCCCCCAGTTCCCACCTAAGGCTGTGCGTTCGCGCTTGACCAACCGCGTTCGCATAGAGCAACCCTTGCCAAGCTATGCGTTCGCTAACAGGTCTATGTGTTCGCATAGAGTAAACCCAACTCCTTCCCCCTTTGCTCTTCGCGTTCGCGTGGGTTACCACGTGTTCGCATAGCATAAAATCATAGACACCAGATACAACATTCTCACACCAGATTTGCTAAGTTCGAAACACTCAGACGCATATCCGAAACTTACCCGAGCCCTCGGAGATCCAAACCAAACATGCACACCACCCTAAAAACATCCTACGGACTTACTCGTGCGATAAAATCGCCAAAATAACATCTTAAACAACGAATTTAGCATACAAATCAAGGAAAATTCTCAAGAACTTTCAAAGTTTTAAATTTCACAACTACGGTTCTGAATCACATCATATGACCTCCATTTCTTACCAAATTTTACAGGTATCACTAAAATACTATATTAAACCTATACCGGGCTCCGGAACCAAAATACGGGCCCAATACCATCAATTTCAAATATAGCCAAATTTTCAAAACTCTTATAATTTCAGTTAAACAATTTCTTTCAAAAATTCATTTCTCGGGTTTGGGACCTCGCAATTCGATTCCGGGCATACGCCCAAGTCCCATATTTTCCCGCGGACCCTCGGGGACCGTCAAATCACGGATCCGGTCTTATTTACCCAAAACATTGACCGAAGTCAACTTAAATTCAATTTTAAAGGCAAAATTAGCATTTTTCTCAGTTTTTCATATAAAAGCTTTCCAGATATACGCTCGGATTGCGCACGCAAAATGAGGTGAGACAAAGGGAGGTTTTCAGGGCCTCAGAATGCAGTTTTGACTTATAAAATGAGAGTTGACTTTTTAGGTCGTCACATTCTCCACATCTAAAACAAACGTTCGTCCTCGAACGGACATAGAAAAGTACCTGAATCGGGGAAAAGATGGGGATTCCGGCTCCGCATATCGGACTCGGACTCCCAAGTAGGTGCCTCGGTAGGCTGACCTCTCCATTGAACACGAACCGAAGGATAACTCTTTGATCTCAACTGACGAACCTTCCAGTCTAGAATAGCTACCGGCTCCTCCTCATAGGTCAAATCCTTGTCCAACTGGACATTACTGAAGTCTAACACATGCGATGGATCGCCGTGATACTTCTGAAGCATAGACACATGAAACACTAGATGCACAACTGATAAACTCGGTGGCAACGCAAATCTTTAAGCCACCTCTCCCATTCTGTCAAGGATCTCAAATGGACCGATGTACCTAGGGCTTAGCTTGCCCTTCTTCCCAAATCTCATCACGCCCTTCATGGGCGACACCCGCTCTCCAACCATGAATGCCACATCACGAACTCTACGGTCGGTATAACTCTTCTTCCTGGACTGAGCTGTACGAAGTCTATCCTGAATGATCTTAACCTTATCCACGACATCCTGCACTAAGTCTGTACCCAACAACTGAGCCTCTCCCGGCTCAAACCACCCAACCGGCGACCGACACTGCCTACCATATAATGCCTCGTAGGGAGCCATGTGAATGCTCGACTGATAGATGTTATTGTAGGCAAACTCAGCTAATGGAAAGAACTGATCCCAAGAACCTCAAAAGTCAATGACACAGGCACGCAACATATCCTCCAAAATCTGAATAGTACGCTCAGACTGTCCGTCCGTCTGAGGATGAAATGTTGTGCTCAACTCAACTCGCGTGCCCAACTCACGCTGAACTGACCTCTAGAAATGTGAGGTAAACTGCATACCTCGATCAGAAATAATAGACACGGGCACACCATGAAGACGAACAATCTTCCTAATGTAGATCTCTGCCAATCTCTCCGAAGAATAGGAAACTGCCACATGAATGAAATGCGCTGACTTGGTCAGCCTATCAACAATAACCCATACTGCATCGAACTTCCTCTGAGTTCGTGGGAGTCCAACAACAAAATCCATGGTGATACGCTCCCACTTCCACTCAGGAAATCAATCTGCTGCAATAATCCACCAGGTCTTTGATGCTCGTACTTTACCTGCTGAGAATTCAAACATCGAACTACATATGCCACAATATCCTTCTTCATCCTCCTCCACCAATAATGTTGCCGCAAATCCTGATACATCTTTGCGGCGCCCGGATGAATGGAGTACCGGGAACTATGGGCCTCCTCTAATATCAACTCACGAAGCCCATTGGGCACACAAATATGAACCTGCATCCGTAAAACTCCATCATCCCCAATTGTGACCTGCTTGGCACCACCGTGCCGCATCGTGTCCCTAAGGACAAGTAGATGAGGATCATCATACTGGCGATCTCGAATACGATCAAATAATGAAGAACGAGAAACTGTATAAGCTAGAACACGACCGGGATCAGAAACATCCAATATCATGAACTGATTGGCTAAAGCTTGAACATCCAAAGCAAGCGGTCTCTCCCCAACCGGAATATACGCAAGGCTACCATACTGGCTGACTTCCTACTCAAAGCATCGGCCACTACATTGGCCTTCCCCGGATGATACAAGATGGTGATGTCATAGTCTTTCAATAGATCCAACCAACTCATTTGCCTCAAATTCAACTCTTATTGCTTGAATAGGTATTGCAAACTCTTGTGATCCGTAAACACCTCACATGACACGCCATATAGATAATGCCTCCAAATCTTCAGCGCGTGAACAATGGCTGCTAGCTCCAAATCATGAACTGGATAATTCTTTTCGTGGATCTTCAACCGACGCGAAGCATATGCAATAACCTTGCCATCCTACATTAACACCGCACCAAGTCCAATACGAGATGCATCACAATACACAGTATATGGCCCTAAATCTGTGGGCAAAACCAACACCGACGCCGTAGTCAAAGCTATCTTGAGCTTCTGAAAGCTCGCCTCACACTCATCTGACCACCTGAACTGGGCACCTTTCTGGTTCAACCTGGTAATTGGGGCCTCAATAGACGAAAACCCCTCCACAAACCGACAGTAATAGCCCTCCAAACCCAAGAAACTTCAGATCTCTGTGGCTGATGTGGGTCTAGGCCAATCCTTGACCGCTGAAATCTTCTTGGGATCCACCTGAATACCCTATGCTGATACAACATGACCCAAGAATGCAACTGAACTCAACCAAAACTCACATTTCGAAAACTTAGCATATAACTAACTATCCTTCAGAGTCTGGAGAACGACTCGAAGGTGCTGCTCATGCTCCTCCCGGCTGCGGGAATAAATCAGAATATCATCAATGAAGACAATTACGAAGGAATCCAGATAAGGCATGAACACTCGGTTCATCAAGTCCATGAAAGCTGCTGGGGCATTTGTCAACCCGAATGACATCACTAAGAACTCATAATGCCCGTACCGAGTGCAAAAAGCTGTGTTAGGGACATCGGATGCCCTAATCCTCAACTGATGGTAGCCATATCTCAAATAAATCTTCGAAAATACCTTGGCACCCTGAAGCTGATAATGCCCGTACCGAGTGCGAAAAGCTATCTTAGGGACATCAGATGCCCTAATCCTCAACTGATGGTAGCCAGATCTCAAATCAATCTTCGAAAATACCTTGGCACCCTGAAGCTGATCAAACAAGTCATCAATCCTCGACAATGGATACTTGTTCTTGATAGTAACCTTGTTCAATTGCCGATAGTCTATGCACATCCTCATCGATCTGTCCTTTTTCTTAACAAACAACACCGGCGCACCCCAAGGCGAGACACTAGGCCTAATAAAGCCTTTATCAAGAAAATCCTGCAACTGTTCTTTCAACTCCTTCAACTCTATCGGGGCCATACGATATGGCGGAATAGAAATGGGCTGAGTGCCCAGAGCCAAATCAATGCAAAAGTCAATATCCCTGTCGGGTGGCATACTCGGTAGGTCTGCAGGAAACACCTCTGGAAACTCACGAACAACGGGCACAGAATCATAAAAAAGAACCTCAGCACTAGAATCTTGAACATAAGCTAAATAGTCTAGACACCCCTTCTCGACCATGCGACGAGCCTTCATATAAGAGACAACCCTGCTGGAAGAATGACCAGGAGTACCTTTCCACTCCAATCGAGGCAACCTCGACAATGCTAAGGTCACGGTCTTGGCGTGATAGTTCAATATGGTATGATAAGGCGACAACCAATCCATCCCCAAAATGACATCAAAATCTACCATATCAAGGAGTAGAAGATCTACATTGGTCTCCAGACCCCCAATAATCACTACACACGAACGGTAGACACGATCTACCACAATAGAATCACCCACCGGTGTAGACACATATACAGGAGCACTCAGAGAATCATGAGGCATAACCAAATAGGGAGAAAAATAAGATGACACATAGGAATATGTGGACCCTGGATAAAATAAAACCAAAGCATCCCTGCTGCAAACTGAAACCATACATGTGATAACTGCATCGGAGGCCTCAGCCTCAAGTCTAGCTGGAATCGGGGCTGGGCCCCACCAATCTGTACTACATCCCTAGGACGGCCTCCTGCTAGCTGACCTCTACCTCTAGTGGCCTGGCCTCCACCTCTAACGGCCTGGCCTCCACCTCTAACACCTCGACCCCCACCTCTAGCTGGCTGAGAAAGTGGTGGAACACCTGGTGCGGTAACCATGGCACGAGAACCCTGGTGTTGAGAGCTGCTCGAGGGAAAAATCTAGCAATGTGCCCCAGACCACCACAAGTATAACAAGATCTCGGCTGCTGAGACTGCTGGCCCTGACGACCAGAATAACCACCCTGAAAACTCTGGAGAGGCGGTGCACTGATAGGAGCTGGTGGTGCACTATAGGGAAACTGACCAGAATACTGCATATGAGAACCACGACCACCTGGAGCACTGCGAGAAACCTGAAGTGCTGACTGAAACGACTTGGGTGGATGGCCCCTAACAAAAGAATCCCTGCCTCCAGATGAGGCACCACTGAACCTGCCAAAATGACGGGGCCTCTTGTTAGACCCTTGATCACTCCCCTGTAGTAGAACCATCTCAACTCTTCTGGCCACATTGGCTGCATCCTGGAAAGAAATATCACTCCCTATATCCTTTGCCATCTGCAATCTGATCGGCTGAGCTAGTCCCTCAATATATCTCCTCACCCTCTCTCTATCGGTGGGAAGTATCATAATAGCATGACGGGCCAAGGTAATGAATCTGGTCTCATACAGAGTGACTGTCATAGAACCCTGCTGGAGACGCTCAAACTGCTTCCGATAATCCTCTCTCTGAGTGATAGGAAAAAACTTCTCCAAAAATAACTGAGAGAACTGTGCCCAAGTCAAAGGCGGTGATCCATCTGGTCTAGCCAAACAATAATCCCTCCACAAGTCTTGGCGGGACCTGACAGACGAACTCTACCTGAGGCTCCACCATTGGTACTGCTGCTCTGGGCTGAACTATGTCCCTGCCTCGGCCTCTAGCACGACCTCGTCCTCGGCCTCTAGCACGGCCTCGTCCTCGGCCTCTAGCACGGCATCGTCCTCGGCCCCTCGTAGGAGATGCAACTGGTGACTCGGGTTGCTGATCAGTGGATGAAAAAGCACGTGTTCTCGCCATCTGCAAGAGAGTAGAGTAGAAATTCAATTAGCATTGAGAAATCAAATCGCACGATAGAGAAGAATAGATGTGAAGTCATTCCTAAACTCTGTAGCCTCTGGGGGATAAGCACAGACATCTCCATATCGACCCCTCAGACTCTACTAAGCTTGTCCGTGAATTGTGAGACCTAAGTAACCTAGTGCTCCGATACCAACTTGTCACGACCAGGATTTCCCACCGTCGGGACCGTGATGGCGCCTAACATTGAACCCGCTAGGCAAGCCAATTTTACCGGTTATTTTATCTTGTTTCTTTATTCTTAACAGTTAACAGACGATGTACAAAATTAGCGGAAATAAAAGTGCGGAAGATCAGAATCAAATAACTTAATTAAACACTATTACGAAATTCATAACAACTACTCCTAGAATTGGTGTCACAATTTCATTGACTGTCTATGAATACTACAAATAGAGGTCTGAACAAAACAAAATACATCTGTCTCAGAATTACATAAAGATAGGAAAGAAATAGGATAGAAGGTGACGCCAAGGCCTGCGGACGCCTGTAGGACACCTCGGGGTCTCCACTAGACTGAAGGCAGCAACCTCGATCTAGGGTCCGTAGGGTCCAGTACCGGGATCTGCACAAAAGTGCAAAGTGTAGTATGTAAAACCGACCCCATGTACTGAGTAAGTGTCGAGCCTAACCTCGGCGAAGTAGTGATGAGGCTATGACACGACAACCATATAAACTTGTGCAGTTTAATCATATACGAAGACAATAATAATAACCAGAATTAAACAAATAATTACGGGGAAAAGGGGAACATGCTGAGGGGAGGAAATATCAAGTTATAACAATAACGAATAAAATAACAAAGTAAATATCAGATTCAAAACAATAAAGATAATAACACAGAAACAATGCACGGCATCACCCTTCGTGCTTTTACTCTCGTGCTCACCATAAAATCAAAGAATCGGCACGGCATCACCCTTCGTGCTTTTACTCTCATCCTTACCATAAATCAATAGAAACGATATGACATCACCCTTCGTGCTTTTAATTTCATAATATGGCACGGCATCACCCTTCGTGCTTTACACTCTCTCACAATATCATACACGACATCACCATTCGTGCTTTACACTCTTCCTCACCCAAACAAATCAAATGATAGCAATTCGGCAAGGAATTCAACAGTATAAACAACAGTAAAAGAAACCATAACGTCCCGGCAAGGGAGCCAACTGTAGGATCAATATCAACCCGGCAAGGGAAACAACTATAACCAATCTCACTTAGTTACTTAACTTCACGTAATAATTTTCAACTTGAACCAATACTCAACAATGATCAATACCAAGGAAATACCACCAACATGGATATTAATAAAGTGAAACTCAAGTAATGCTTAATGAAAAATCACATAAATCACAATATTCGACTCACGGGCTTACTTGACACCAACGTATAGATACTCGTCACCACGCCTATACGTTGAATATGACACTAACACGTAGCACATAAGACACAATACCTATTCCCTCAAGCTAAGGTTAAGCCAAACACTTACCTCGAATTCCACGGCCAAACTCAAGCCTCAATTACCGCTTTCCCTTTAGAACTCGCCTCCAATTCAATTGTATCTAGACATAATTAACTTACCAATATCAATAAATGCTAAATAATTCAACCCCAATGCTTAATTATAGGTATTCTATCATTCTTTCCAAAAAGTCAAAAATCGACCCCGGGCCGCTTGGTCAAAATACGATGTTCGGACCAAAACCCGATCACCCATTCACCTACGAGCCCGAATATGTAATTAGTTTTGGAATCCGACCCCAAATCGAGGTCTAAATTCCCAAATTTATAAAATCCCTAATTTCTACCCTTGAAGAACAAGATTTAGGCCTAGAAATCTAATGGGTGTTAATGGAAAATGAAGAGAATAAGTTTAAGAACACAAACCTATGATTTGGTGATGAAATTCCTCTTCAAAAATCGCCCAAGGTCGGATTCTGTGGAAGAAGATATGAAAATATGGTATTTTCCCGTTTTTGCTACTGTTTTAAAAGGCTGGACAGTCCTTCTTCGCGTTCGCGAGAGTTCTGTCGCGTTCGCGTAGCATTCGCCCTATTGGCCTTCGCGTTCGCGAGATAGCCCATGCGTTCGCGTAGGCTTACTCCCCCCTGGCCTTCGCGTTCGCGTGCCTTTAGCCGCGTTCGCATAGTGTATCGCCCCCCCATCCCCCAGTTCCCACCTAAGGCTGTGCGTTCGCGCTTGACCAGCCGCGTTCGCATAGAGCAACCGTTGCCAAGCTATGCGTTCGCGAACAGGTCTACGCGTTCGCATAGAGTAAACCCAGCCCCTTCCCCGTTTTCTCTTCGTGTTCCCACGCGCTCGCATAACATAAATTAACATACACCAGATACAACATTCTCACACCAGAGTATCTAAGTCCGAAACACTCCTACGCCTATCCGAAACTCACCCGAGCCCTCGGGGCTCCAAACCAAACATGCACACCATCCTAAAAATATTCTACGGACTTACTCGTGCGATCAAATCGCCAAAATAACATCTTAAACAACGAATTTAGCATAAAAATCAAGAAAAAATCTCAAGAACTTTCAAAGTTTCAAATTTCAAAACTACTGTTCCAAATCACGTTATATGACCTTCGTTTCTTACCAAATTTTACAGGCATCACAAATACTATATTAAACCTGTATCGGGCTCTGGAACCAAAATACGGGCCCGATACCATCAATTTCAAATATTGCCAAATTTCCAAAGCTCTTATAATTTCAGTTAAACAATTTCTTTCAAAAATTTATTTCTCGGGCTTGGGACCTCGGAATTCGATTCCGGGCATACGCCTAAGTCCCATATTTTCTTACGGACCTTTCGGGATCGTCAAATTACGAGTCCGGGTCAGTTTACCCAAAATATTGACCGAAGTCAACTTAAATTCAATTTTAAAGGCAAAATTAGCATTTTTCTCAGTTTTTCATATAAAAGCTTTTCGGATATACGCCTGGACTGCGCACGCATACCGATGTGAGACAAGAGGAGATTTTCAAGGCCTCGGAACGCAATTTTGACTTATAAAATGAAAGATAACTTATATATATATATATATATATATATATATACACATTTTGCCAGCTACGATTATACTAAGTAGTTTTCATTATAAAATTAAGACCCGAATTAGCTCGTTTTTCTATTTACAAAAGTAACTGATTTTCTATATAAATATATACAAATTTGATTGAAAGCTACAATTCATATGCAACTTGAACATATTTTTTATTATACATAATCCAGTCAAAAGCTACAATTTACATACAATTTATATATATATATATATATATATATATATATATATATATATATATATATATATTTGTATATAATCATGTCAAAAGCTACAATTTAATTATAACTTGTATACAATTTATCTATAATTATATTAATTTTACATATTTTGTATATGAATGGGAGCACAGGCCTAACATATAAAGTTATTGTCATGTGACCAGTTGGTCACGGGTTCGAGCTATGGAAACAGCCTAGTGAAGAAATGCAGGGCAAGACTACGTATAATAGACCCTTGTGGTCCGGCCTTTCCCCGGACCTCACGTATAGCGAGAGTTTAGTGCACCGAGCTGTATTTTATATATATATATATATATATATATATATATATATATAGAATTTATTAATATCTTCTTCGTCGAATTTCAATATGAAATTTCAACCAAAACCAACTCCAACCTTCACCAGATTCGCTTAAAATGGAGATATAAACTTCAAATGATATTTTCAATCATTTGCAAAACACCAAGCAAATAATAATTTAACAACATTTAATTTTTGAATTCAAAGGTTCGAACTTTTTTTGTGGCTGTCAATAGAGCTTTCAATGGAGTTCACAAATCATGTTCTTGTGTCCATCAAGCACTAACGGCAGAATCACTAATTTTCATATTTTCTGTTTCCAAACATACCAATAGTTTTGTTCTTCAGTTTTCAATTATTCAAAGCATAACTATGTTTCGGGAATTTTAATTGATTGTTCTCGTCTTCTTTCTCCTTTTAACATACTCCGTAGAGCAAGAGGGTGAAATTAAAAAATAGTCAAATTTGTAACTGGTCATTCAAAAATAGTCACACTTTTAAAATTAATCGAAATTTAATTATTTTTTATGTAAAGATAAATATGAGCGAAAATACTGTTTAAAACCCGAAAAATATGCCAGTATATTGTGCTGGCGTTCCAGCATAAGTATACTGGAACTCCAACATATTATACTAGAGTTCCAGAATAAGTATACTGGAACTCCAGCATAATATAATGGAGTTTCAACATAAGTACACTAGAACTCCAACATAATATACTGGAGTTTCAGCAAAGTATACTGGTCCAGTATAATATGCTGGAAGTTCATACACAAGTGCTCGAATCTCTAGTATATTATGCTGGAACTTTCCGTGTGTTGGAGCTCCAACATAATATGCTGGAAGTTCATACACAGGTGCACCGAACTCCAGTATTATAACACCCCGTACATTCGGCTTAGGTATGAATGAGTTAAAGGAGTAGTAAGGTTATATTTTGGACATATGAAGTCCTATCGGGATGATTATGGGTGAAAATAGTTTTTTCAAAATCAAGATGGAAAGTGAGGTGCATAAGATTTGACAAAATCGACTAAGTTTGCAGAAGGTCCGTCTTCCATCAAGATTTAGTAAAAATGTGTAAAGAATTTGGGAAACCTCAAAGAATAAAAGTTGTAGGCCTTTGAAATAGCTTCCCAAAGATATATTATGGAGCCCGAACGGATCTCTGTGCAAAAATCTATGTCCTTTTTACAGAACAATGTGCAATATGCGCGCCCGAGCACGGTCGCGCACATGTGGAAGTGTTCTTGCCATTTTGCGCGGTCAGGCGCGCGAGGACGCACTTTGGGGGGGGGGGGGTCATTTTAAAGCTCTACTTCTTTCTCCACAGCCCCATAACATAAAAACTTGCTCTAGAAGGGAAATCTCACAAAAACCTAACTCCTTAAGGGTCCCTCCACCTCCCAAGGTAAGTTCTAATGGTTATTCTAAGTTAATTTTAATTCCCCAACATCTTACTAACATGGGTAAAACCTACTTATCATTAGATATTCGATTGTGACATTATTGTTGATAGAAGGAACCCTAGAACTCGAATTCAAGGGGATTGAACTTCAAAAAGGTAATGTCTTCACCCTCTAATGGATTCTAGCATTGGATTAATTATTATAGGCTCTAGTTCATGAGTTATGTGTTGATGAGTTGGATAAAAAAGCATGAATGGTTATAGATTTGGGGTTGTTGATTGTTGATTATTGGTTAAGGGTGTTGTTTACCTTATGGGTGATGGAGAATGATGTTGATTATAACCATTTGTGACTTTAGAATTTATTTAGGAGCAATAGAATGGGTTTTTGGGTAAAGAAACACCATTAATGAGGGTTATGAAGATTTATACTCACCAAGTGTTTGATATAATGCCTAAGGGACCAAAACATGAGTATTATTTCTAATATGGAATCCCTTTGACTTGTATTGATATAGATTAAAGTTGAAAGGGTTGGAGAATGTTGCATTATGCTCGAGAGCAGGAAGTTGAGGTATGTGAGGCTAACTCTCTATGTTTGGGAATGTTAATTATTCTCCCTACACTATGTTTCTTTTACGACGTTACTAATTGCCTCAGAAATATAGTTAAGCCTAGTTCCTTGAATAGTTGCAGAACTTCTATTCTCTAGCTTCGTAAATCGGTGCGTAATCAATATAGACTTGGGTTTGATGCCCATGAGTCTCAGTCTAGATTACTCAGCATGTCATAAACAGTTGAAGTTTCAATTTTCATAATCAGTTCATAAATACATGTCTCTGTCTAGCTCTATTCAGCATTCAAGTATCATGTAACTCAGTATGGTTCAGTATTTCAGCATCATGTATTTCGGTATCATGTATTTCAGTATGATTCTCAGTTCATGAATGTTGAACACCTGTATTTGGGCCTGAGGCCGCAGTTTATATGCTTTATGCATGTTTGGGCCTGAGGCTGCAGTTTATGCTTTATGCATTTTTGGACCTGAGGTCGTAGTTATGTATACGTATACTTGGGCCCGAGGCTGCAGTTTGTACATATATATATATATATATATTGGGCTTGAGGCTGCAGTTTAATATTAAGTTAAACAGGTTGTTCATCATTCAGAAGAGGGAGTATTCATATCCTTACTTCATTTGTTCAATTCAAATATTAGTCATCATTTCAGCTATTAGTTACCATTTCAGTTACCAGTTCACTTATCAGTTCAGTTATCAGTTATCATTTCATTTATCAGTTATCATTTTAGCTATCAATTATCAATTCTCAGTTATCAGCTTAGTTTCAGTTTCAGCATTTATTATTCTTTCTTTCAGTTGCTTTACATACCAGTGCAATTCAAATGTACTGACGTCTCTTTTTCCCGGACCTACATCTCACGATGCAAGTAATGATTTACAGGTTGATGATTCAGAGCGCTAGGATTCTCGTAGCAGCTATTTGGTGATCCCCAAGTCTTTCGGGGTATTATCATTACCTTACAGTATTCAGTATTTATAGTGTCACGACCCCAAATCCTAATAGGCCGTGATGATGCCTATTGTGGAACTAGGCTAGCCAACCATCACATTACTACGCATCTGTTTGATTATAATAATTCACAATTCACTAATAACAACAACCATAGCATAAAAATAATTTATTTAAGTCTTAGCGCCCCAATAATAGTCTAAACAACTCTAAACAAAACCTCACAAGGCTGGAGTCAACATGGTCACGAGCATCTACAAAATAAAACTAACTCTACTAATGTCTTAAATAAAGTATAGGAATGAAATATTAAAACTAAATAAGGAAGGGAATTGGAGAAGCTGTGGACGCTGGACAACTACCTCGAAATCCCGTAAAGTTGCTGCTAACGAACAAGGCATCTACTGCTCCAAATCGGTACCTGGATCTGTGCACAGAGGCACAAGGAGTAATGATGAGTACGCCAACTCAGTAGTAATGAAAATAAATCACAGTGTGAGAAATATAAAACACACAGCATAGATACACCATCTCACAAAACCAGTAAAATACCAAGTCACCGTAAAGTATTCATCAAATGCATAAGTTCGAAAACCAATTTCCAGAAATCCTTGTAAAACAAGTATAATATCAATATATCTCAGTAAAAATCTCAGTAAAAATCAGTTTGAAAAAAGGAGTGAATCGTAGTCAAAAACTCAGTAAAATTTCCATAAATCTGCCCCTCGGGCCAAAATCATTTCTCGTAACAATTGCCCATCAGGCATCCTCACAATCACTCTATATCAGCCCATCAGGCAGCCTCACAGTCACTCAGTATCAGCCCATCAGGCATCCTCACAATCACTCAGTATCAGCCCATCAAGCATCCTCACAATCACTCAGTATCAGCCCCGCGGGCACATCACTCAGTAGGTACCTGCGCTCACTGGGGGTGTGTATAGACTCCTGAGGGGATCCTACAGCCCAAGCGCTATAACAAGTCACATCATGGCATAAATCACTCACAATATAGGCCCACAACCTCACTCATATCATAACAACCTCACAATATAGGCCCGTAACCTCACTCAGTCAGACACTCTCAACTTGCTCTTCAGGCCATAAATATACCGGGTTCTCGACCCAAAACGGTGTTTCATTTTTCAAGAAATAGTATCAAAATACTCTGAGTGTCAAAACAATTACCAAGAAAAGACTTAGTGAAAATTATAACATATCAGTGAGGAAAATAGTAAAACATCCCCCAAGGGGTAAACAAATCGGCACTAGGCCCCAAACATGGCTTACAACCCAAAACATATCAAATATATATCAGTAATATTAAGCATAGGCTTCAAAATCGATTTCGCAACTCAATAGTTTCCTAAATAGGGAATATATTTCCAAATTTCCAACCTTTGCATTCCAAAACTCGTGAAAGGGGGTAGAGTTCGGGGTTTCATACCCTCAAGACAGAATTTAAAGACATTACTTACCTCAAACTAGCCCGAAAACTATTCCGCAATACGCTTTCCTCTCGAATACACTTCCGAATGCTCCAAATCTACCAAGTTAAGATTTTTATCGTCAAATTATGTTTAAGGAATAAATTCCAATTGAAAAATATCAATTTTAGCTCAAAATTCGAAATCGGTCAAAACCCGACCCCCGGGCTCGCGTCTCGGAACTCAGAAATTTTTACACCAAAATGTTCTTCATCATCTCACGAGTCCGTACATATAAAGAATGCTAAAATCGAAGTTCGTTTGACCCCTCAAATCGATCCCTAAAGGTCTTATAATCTCAAGCTCTAACCCCACCTTTTTCTACTGATTTTCATGAATTTAACACTGAGATTATGCTCCCTAATCACCTACAAATGATTTTTAAGGTCCAAAATACTTACCTCTATGAAGAACACTGTTTTTCCCTCTTCAAAATCGCCTCAAAAGCTTCTTCCCGTTCAAAAATGGTGTAAAAAGGGTTAATGGTCGCGAAGAGTTTATTTTTATACTGTCCAGTTATTTACTCAGTGCGAACGTGGACAATTACTTGCGTTCGCACAACACTGGTGTTCCTCCCCCTTTGTGATCGCAGCACTGTGCACGCGATCGCACAGTGCACTCTGCCAGCCGACCCCACGCGCCCAAAACCCCATATGCGATCGCACCCTTCAGTTTGCGACCGCACTGTGCCCTGTTCTCCTTCTCCGCGATCGCAGGCCTCTGAACGCGATCGCACAACACAAAAATGAGCCTGCTAACTTTAACTCTTCGCAATCTC
The DNA here is from genome assembly GCA_005239495.1 of Nicotiana undulata. Taxonomy (NCBI): domain Eukaryota; kingdom Viridiplantae; phylum Streptophyta; class Magnoliopsida; order Solanales; family Solanaceae; genus Nicotiana; species Nicotiana undulata. The sequence continues at coordinate 32,118 of ML250244.1, read as the reverse complement.
ACATATGCCTACGCGATCGCATTGAATAAAATCTTGCTGTAAAAACACCAGCAAAACAACTATATTTTTAAGTCTAAATGAGTCCGTTAACCACCCGAAAATTAATCCCGAGCCCCTCGGAACCCCAACCAAATATAATAACACGTCACATATGATCATTCAAACTTAGTTTCACCCTCGGAACACCAAAACTAACATCAAAATGCCAAAATCACATCAGATTTAAGCCTAAGAACTTTGAAATTTCTAAAATTCACCAACGATGCCGAAACTATCCAAAACAACTCCGGTTGACCTGAAATTTTGCAGACATATCCAAAATGACATTACGAACTGTTCCAACTGTCGTAATTCCATTCCGACCCCGATAGCCTATTTTCCATTGCCGACCGGAAATCGCCAAAAACTAACTTTCGCCAATTCAAGCCTAATTCTACACCGGACATCAAAAAATTATTCTGAACACAACTCCTAAGTCCCAAATCACCTAACGAAGCTATACGAACCATAAAATCTGCATTCCGAGGTCGTTTACCAATAAGTCAACTCTCAATTGACTTTTCCCATTTTAAGGCTATTGTTAAAGACTAAATGACTGAACTCTCACTACAACCATTCAATTCTAAGTCTACCAACTCTAACACATCAATAACAGTCTAATCAATCTATAACAGGGCAATAACAATAAATTTAATGCAGGTTCTACGTAACGACTGATCGGGTCGTTACATATAGACAGTCAGTGTTTTCAGTACTTCATTAGAGGCTTCATAGACTAGAGTAACAGCTAGACAGAGTCACATGCTTTTTATATTAAGCTATGTTGGCTAAAAATATGTTTCAGAAATGTATTAATATTTTTGCACTTTGATTTATATCATCCAGACTTTCAGTATATCAACATGTGTTAGTTTATCTTCCACATTCAGTATGTTTTGATATCATATGTTGATTCAGCCAACCAGTTGGTTCGCTCGATCACATGTAGTCAGGCACCGAGTGCCGTGTTATGTCTAGGCCCAGGTTCGGGGCGTGACAAAGCTTGGTATCAGAGCACTAGGTTCAAGAGTCCTAGGGATTCTATGAAGTCGTGTCCAGTGGAGTTTCCTTTATATGTGTGTGGTGGACACTCATATAAATGGTTAACTACCAAGACATCCAGGATTGTCTCACTTCTTTCTACTCTAGATCGTTCCATAAAGCTTAGAGAAACAGTTAACCTTCTGTTTCTATCGAATTCCAGACGTATTGAATACCCAAGCGACGAGCAAGAAAAATCCAAGGTTCTAGAGAGGATGATAACCCCATTGGGGTATAATTATGGAGTATAGGTTGGTAACAAATGAGACATGAGATGATGTTAAAAGTGGGATGCAATGGGTAGTAGTACAGATTAGAGCATAACCTTACTAGAAAGTATGAAAGTAGTTATTCCTTTTTATGGTCATTAGTTTACCTCATTTACCAGTTATACAATCTTTCAGTTAGCAAGTTTATAGTTATTCAGGATGCCAGTTATCAGTAATTCAGTTACCAGATCTCTAATTTTTATTGTATCAAAATTCTAGTGACTGGCGAGTATACAATGATGCCTATGGGTGCTAAAAGAAAATGTAAGTAACAGTGGTTATAGCAAATTTTTTGCATATATTAGGTCTAGATTAAGACCAAGAATCATCGGATACTGTAGTAAGTGATTTATCAGATGGTGTATACTTGGAAATGGAGCCACATGTGGGATGCTGATAGTTCAGATGTCAGACGCTAACATTAGTCACTATAGTTTTGGACAGAAAAGAGCCTAAGGGTAAAATACCTAGGAGTCAGAAACGTTTGTTATTACCAAAGATGTGATCTCGTACAACTCATGTATATGACTAAGAAGACATGATGTACAAAATGAGAACCATGAGCAGCCGATATTGAATTTCAAGGAATAATTTTTAAGTTGTTTAGATTTATTCAAATCAGAACTAGAAAGTACTATGTTAGTGAATTTGTATAAGAAATGGCTATTATTGTGAGATAAAAGATATGACAGTTCCCCATTAGATTATGTGACTAGGTGTTTACTCTAGATGTTTATAGTCGGAAATGATTTTGAATTGTACATTAGATAATTCAATTTCGTTTAAGACGGATGAAATTTCTCTAAGTGTGATCCATGTACATAGTTAAAAAAAAATAAGATAAGCATGCGACTGTAGAACATGGTCGGATGGTGAGGGAAACTAGAAATAACCTTATGCTTCACTTTAGTTATTCAAAGCAGAACATGAACACATGACGCTAGCAGGTAGTTAGTAAAAGAATAGTAAGTATATTTGAGTAGATACAATGAATTAGCACTTTCAGCAGAGCTAGTAGAGGTACAATTTGATTTACTTAGCCAGGTTAACTCTTGTGAGTGGATGACAATTTGAAATACCGAACGTGTGTTAGAACCCAAAGAGTTTAAGTTAAATTCGAAGTACAGTGATAGTGGGAAAAATAATCAGCTAGCAATAAGAGAGCAAACTACAGAAGAATATAGCCTTTAAGGATTGTCGAAAAAGGATCTCCCCAAGATTGACAGTGTGAAGAGTATGTGTATGATAGTTATGAATACACTAACTTTCCTTTAAGTGAATAATTTGGTTTTTTCCTAGTAAGAAGAATTGCTCAGAAGTAAGTCAGAAGGTGAGTCTTCATTGACATAAAGTGCAAAGAATTTCTAAGGATAAGAAAAGTTATTTGGATCCCAACAAAAAAGAAGGATCCGCAAGTATAAGACCTTTAGTCTAAGAGGTGATGTGAAAACCATCAGTAAGTCCATATGAAACTCAAATAGTTAGCATTGGATATGAAAAATAAAATCAGTTTGGTAATGAGCGAAAATTGTATAGTTACCATAGGGATTATGTCTAGCATGTGTAAGAAACACAAAGTGAGTAGAATGATCATCGAGCTAAGTTATTGATGATAAAGTGATCACAGAAAAGCTATAAAATCATGCTTATTTATGTGTTATGAGGGTAGTGACATTGCACTGGACTCTAAAATTTAGAGTACATGTCAAAGACTTAGTTCACAATAATACTATAAGTGTTTTCAGGAAGTGCTTAAGAAGATAATCAAATGTGGGAAGTATAACTCATGATTGATGTAGACAAGAGAACTCCGATGAAAGAAGTTCACCAGCCAAGAGGAGTTAGACTTCGGACTCCGAAGATGACGGTTGTTGTCTAGAACAGGACTTGTTCCCCCTTAGTAGCCGAAGAGAAGGAGAAACAATTTGATGACCCCTACTTGTTGCACTAAAAAGAGAGGATTCATAAGCATAAAATGATAGCTTTTGAAAAAGGGGGAGATGATGGTACTTTGGAATACCAAGACAAATTGTGTGTTCCAGACATAGATGGACTTAAAGAGGGAAGATCATGTTAGAAGTTCTTTCAGAAACGATTAGGCACAAGTTTTTCATCCTCAGAAAGATGACCAGGCAGAGCGCATTATTTAAACGGTTGAGGATATGTCCTTGATATTAAAAGTAATTGGGATGATCACATACCTCTCATTGACCTTGCTAATAATAAAACCTACCATTCTAGTACCAAGATGGTACCATGTGAGACTTTGTATGAGCGAAGGTGTAGATCGCCATGGTTGGTTCAAAGTTGGTGAAGAGGAGTTGTTGGGACCAAATTTGGTCTATCAGACTATTGAGAAAGTTAAGTTGATTCAAGAGCGTTTGAAGATGACTTAGAGCCGCCAAAAGTCCTATTAGAGCGTGCGGCATAGAGACCTAGAGTTTCAAGTTGATGATTGGGTGTTTCTGAAAGTTTCGCCTATGAAAGGCGTTATGAGATTTGGAAAGAAGGGGAAGCATAGTCCCTGCTATATTGGGCCATATAGAATCTGCGAAGGATCAAAATAGGTTGGAGTTGCCACCAATATTAGTGGTGGTACATCCAATAATCATGTGTCATGTTATAACATTCAAATTTCCAATGCTCAGATACTCATGTTAGTTCAGTACTCAGATACTCATATCAGTTCAGTACTCAGATACTTATGTCAGCTCAGTATTCAGATACTCATGTCAGTTCAGTACTCAGATACTCATGTCAGTTCAGTACTCAGATACTCACGTCAGTCTAATACTTAGATATTCATGCCAGCTTAGTACTCTGATAATGATGTTAGTTCAATTCTCAAATATTCGTGCCATTTTAATATTCATATATCTATGTTAGTTCAATATTCATGTATCCATGGCAGACCAATATTCAATCAATGTAGTAATCATTCAGTTCAGTATCTCAAGAGTTCAGTAGTCATGTATTCAATCAGTTTAGTATGCAAGTGTTTATGACAGTTCATGTTTCCACTAGACCCGTTTAAGGCTCGGAGTTAGCAGAAGTTACAATCAGGACAATCATTCGAGGACGAATGATCCCAAGGGGGAGATAATGTAACACCCTGTACATTCGGCTTAGGTATGAATGAGTTAAAGGAGTAATGAGGTTATATTTTTGATATATTAAGTCCTATCGGGATGATTATGGGTGAAAATAGATTTTTCAAAATCAAGATGGAAAGTGAGGTGCATAAGATTCGACAAAATCGACTAAGTTTGTAGAAGGTCCATCTTCCAGCAGGGTTTAGAGAAAATGTGTAAGGAATTTTGGAAAACTAAAAGCATGAAAGTTGTAGGCCTTTGAAATAGCTTTCCAAAGATATATTATGGATCCCGAACGGATCTCTGTGCAAAAATCTATGTCCTTTTTACAGAACAATGTTCAATATGCGCGCCCCGAGCGCGGTCGCGCACATGTGCAAGTGTTCCTGCCATTTTGCGCGGTCAGGCGCGCGAGGACGCACTTGGAGGGGGGGGGGGGGGGGGGGAGGTCATTTTAAAGCTCTACTTCGTTCTCCACAGCCCCAAAACATAAAAACTTTCTCTAAAAGGGAAATCTCACAAAAACCTAACTCCTTAAGGGTCCCTCCACCTCCCAAGGTAAGTTCTAATGGTTATTCTAAGTTAATTTTAATTCCCCAACATCTTACTAACATGGGTGAACCCTCCATATCATTATATATTCGATTGAGCAAACCCTCCATAACATCTTACTTTGCCTTGATCACAAACTTTTGAGCACACAAACCCTTTTGTTTCCTTCTCACCGCCGTTCATCAAGTCACCTCTGCTCCTACCGGAACCGCCGGCCCTATACCCTCTCTTTTTCCCTCAACTCGTATACTAATGGAAAAGACCTCCAAAATAGTACCACAAAAGGAGAAATCTCCATCTTTTTTGCCTCAACCAGCCAGTGATAAAATGCCGGTAGAATCGGCTGTTCACGAATACGTGCCCGGTTCCTGTATCCTCAGGACCGATTTTAAGGTCGATAATCCCTCGTCGGTGTCGGGCCGATGCGAGCACATGTCGGTGTACATGTGTTAAATTACCAAGGGCCATCTCGATGCCATGAAAGCAGACTGCATGTGGGGCCCGGAGGTAGTGGTGCAAATTCCTTCGTCTGAAGAGAGCATCACCACTCACGTGAAGGGGTTCTTGAGTGTGTACACTTATCCCTTCAAACTGGGTCAAGTCGACCCCATGATATTTGACTTTTGTAAGAGGTACTAGGTTTTACTTGGTCAACTTCACCCCTGGCTTTGGCGCATAGTGATCTTGTTGTGCTACTACTCTATCGAGGCCGGAGGATTGGAGTTCACGTTGGACTATCTCATGCGGTTATACAGACCACGACTCTATCGAGGGTTGATCAGACTTAACCGTTAAGCAAACAAAGCTTTATTCTTGAATATCGACGAATACAAAGATTGGGGTTGGATGAGCTGATTCATACGGGTGAGGACCTGTGACATAATACCAAAAGACAAGATGCCGTTCCCCGAGGAGTGGAGAGACAAGCGTGAGTATCCTTTGTTCTTTTGGTTCGGTGTCCTAGTAGATTTTGCCTGACGTTTTTCTTCGACTATGCAGACGAACCTTGGATGCACGAGGCAATGCCTAACTTTGAAGATTGGATATATAGGATAGAATCCACCTCGACTCGAGCTGAACGAGTGTGGAGGGATTTGTGTAAAGGCAAGTGGGAAGCCAAAAACCACGGTAAGGTCCTTTCTCGTGTATTCCGAAGTTACTATCCCCCTTTTATCCATTGTTAATCTCCGTTTTATGTAGGTTTGACCAAAGATTCCATCATGAGGCCCTCAAGCAAAGGTGGCGAAGTTGAATCCCCGGATCTAGGGCTAGGAAAGGATAAGAAAAGGAAAGGCACCTCTCAATCCGAGGTCTCTAAGCCCAAGCCTCGAAGTGTGAGGAGAATAGCAGTCGGCCTCATGGCAGATACAGTCCAAAAGCTGAGGGACCAGGATGAGGAAGAGGAGGAAGAAAACTCCTCGACATTTCTATCCCGTCCTCGAAAAGCCATCAAGGTTGCTAAGCATCCTGTACTGCCGCCCGTTGCAACTGAGCCTCACGGAGAGGAGGCTTCAAAAAATAAGTCGGGGGTGAACCCCAAATCTCCCGAGGTCGAGGCGGTATATCGATCGTCGACTTCTATACCGGGAAAGGCTGGTTCGGAGACCAGGAATGTCGATCTGAGCGCTCCGAGCAATTTGCTCGGGGCCATGACAATAGGTCAAACGTCTTCCATGCCGGTCTTTTCCGAAGAGGCGATCAGGGATGCCTAAATGTTGAAGACCCCCGAGATCGGCGGAGGTTCCAGCGTTGGTGATCCTTTTCAGTATTGCTTTGTGGGGGTCGATGATGCCTCCCATATCACTGATGCTTTGGTCCTCATGGCGGAGGCCCATCGCCTTTTCTCTAAGGTAAGTGTTTGTTGACTTTCGGTCGTCCTCCTTTATATTTTAATTTTTCTAACCTGTGTTCTTTTCCTTTGTATAGGCTTCTGCTAAATTCTTCTCCGATCTTAGTCAGTGTGAAGCCGTACTCTTGAGGTTCTCGAGAGAAATGAACATTCTGAAGGGTCTTTGCGGCCAAAAAGATGAGGTCATAAAGAACCTCCAAGCAGAACTAGCCAAGGCGCTTGAGGAGGAGGCCGAGACGGACAAGCATGTAACTGCCTTGGTGATACAGCATGGGGTCGGCCTGACTGTGGAAGTTAACTCTTAGAAATCTCAGCTGCAGCAGAATGTGGAGAAGATCGGTCTCCTTCGAGCGGAGGTCGATCAGGTCAAGACCAATTCTGATCAGTGGAAAGCCAATATGGACCGCCTTGCCGTTGAAAAATAAGCAGCTTTTGCCAAGTTATCTTCGGCAGAGGTCCATCTCCTAGACCTAAAAGAAAGGGGATCTGCTCAGGCGAAAAGGGTCGAAGAGCTCGAAGCCGGACTTGGCAAGGCCAAGACTGAAATTGAAAAGACCAAAGCCAGGGCAGACAAATCCATAGCGCAGTACCAGGCTGATGTCGTGGCAGTTCAACCCCAGCTGAGGGAGGCCTTCGATCGGGAGCAACGACATAGTGAATTGGCTAAGTGCCGATCCCGGAGGGAAACCCTCGAGGAAGTTCAATCTCGGGGTGTTGACCTTTCTGAAGAGATTGCTCGGGCCAAAAATCTCGATGCCGAGGCCAAGTAACTCGTCTCTTTAGATGATGATGACGACAGCGGGTCCGTTAGTGGAGAAGATGGAGGCGAGGTTGCCGATAAATATGCCCTTGACCAATCTGTTTGGGGAGAAGCTGATGTCGAGGGGGCTAGCCCCGATAATAGCTAGGTTTTAGCTTTTTTCTTCCTTCTTTTTTTTGTAAGGCCCTGGTTGGCCCTTATTGTACATATAATTTTTGGGTATAATGAAAAACTATTCCTTGATGTCTCTTTGTCCTTGTGTGCTTAATTGTCTCTATTGAAAAATTCATTTTAGCTTAATTCGCGATCGAAATAAACCCTTAGGCTTTTTATTTTTTCGGGGCAAGTCCCCGAGTTATGAAGGCAAGTCCCCGATTCCGAAGATCATTTGGGAGTTTGTCTCGGGGACGGCATGTTTCAAACTCATATACGAGTTATCCCCATTAGCCAAACTCGAATAATTTTATAGGATAAGGTAGGCCCTTAGGTTGTATCAACAATTATTAAGTTCTCGAATTGTTTGTTTAATCTTGTAATAACCAGACCCTTTTCATATGATCGTGGTATTTAATATGGTCGTAGCCTTCGGGTATGTCTCTTGGACTTGTTTCCCGATAACATTTCGAACTCGTTCGAAATGTTAGTCCCCAAGTGTGATAGCCTTGGCCTGTATATCGGGGGTGCCTCTTTGAGGTCTTATAACTTTGAACTTTAAATAGCTCGAGTAAGTAGTCCCCGAGTGTTCGAGGTATGTTTGCATTCGACCCTTGAGTCGTTTTTCATGAGTGTTAGTTTTGCGCAATAGATCATAAGTATACGACTTGTATAATAGAAATCTTACTTCAAACACGAGATGTTTGGGAAAAAGAGAGAACTTCTTTGTATTATTCATACATGCGTACATGTTTTGTTATCGGGGCTCCGCTGTTCTACATGGACATGGTTAATTCGACCGTTTGGCCAATTATAAAATTTTCCCTATCGAGACCCATTTACATAACATCCGAGGGTGATGCCCCCCAGTATTCGATTACAAAGAAGCCTTGGATACTGTTGAATTATCTCCAGGTAGCACATAGTTGTTGCCCCGTTAAAAACCTTGCCGGAAAAACCCATTTGGGATAAAAACCGGTCTAAGGTAAAAAGAGTGCAACGCGTACTTTAAAACCCGAGGTCTCAATTTCTTAGGCTAGGTACCCGCAATAAGTTAGTTTCTCATATTTAAGCAAACAAAAAGGGAGAGATCCATACCTTAGCAATAATATCGCTTGAGAAGTGATATGTTCCAATTATTTGACAATGGCTCACCATCCATTGTTCCAAGCTTGTATGACCCTTTTACGACTATGTCGAGAATCTGATAGGGTCCTTCCCAGTTAGGACCGAGTTTTCCTTCATTAGGGTCTCGAGTATTGATTGTGATTTTCCTTAAGACCAAGTCCCCGACTTTGAAGTGCCGAAGATTAGTTCTTCTATTGTAGTATCTCTCAATTCGTTATTTTTGGGCGGCCATTCAAACGAGCGCCGCTTCTCGTCTCTCATCCAATAATTCGAGGCTGGTATTCATTGCCTCGCAGTTTTTTCCTTCCGTTGCATGTCGAAATCTGGCGCTGGGCTCTCCGACTTCGACAGGTATTAAGGCTTCGGAGCCGTAGACCAAAGAAAATAGGGTTTCCTTGGTGCTGGATTTCGATATCGTTCTATATGACCATAGAACCTCGGGCAATTTTTCTCTCCACTTCCCTTTGGCTTCGTTTAGCCTTTTCTTCAAGGTTTGGATGATAGTTTTATTTGTTGATTCGGCCTGTCCGTTTTCGCTAGGGTGATATGGCGTCGATTGTATCCTCTTTATTTTGTGGTCTTCGAGGAATTTTATTACCTTACTTCCGATGAAATGTTTGCCATTATCACACACTATCTCAGCAGGTATCCCGAATCGACATGCAATGTGATCCCATATGAAGTCGATCACTTCTTTTTCCCTAACTTTTTCGAAGGCCTGCGCTTCAACCCATTTAGAGAAATAGTTAGTCATAAACAATATGAATCTAGCTTTACCTGGGTTCGATGGTAGAGGTTCGACGATGTCCTTCCCCCATTTCATGAATGGCCACGGGGATAGGATCGAGTGAAGCTGTTCACCGGACTGATGAATCATCGGTGCGAACCTTTGACATTTATCGTATTTTCGAATGAACTCCTTAGCATCCTTCTCCATGATATCCCAATAGTATCTTGCTTTGATGACCTTTCGAACTAGTGACTCGGTGCCAGAAAGGTTTCCACAGGTGCCTTCATGGATTTCTCGTAACACATAATCAGTATCTCCCATCCCCAGGCATACAACCAATGGACCATTGAACGCCCTTCTGTATAACATTCAGTCTTCGTCCAATGTGAATTGAGCTGCCTTAGTTCGTAAGGTCCTTAATTCCTTGGGTTCCAAGGGTAGCTTACCTTTTTTCAAGTATTCGATATACTTGTTCCTTCAATCCTAGGTTAATCTCGTAGAATTTATTTCGGCGTGCCCTTCCTTGATTACGGACCTCGAGAGCTGGATGACAGTACCCGAGTTAATTTCATCTTCGTCGACCGATGATCCCAAGTTGTCAAGTGCATCGGCCTTGGTATTCTGTTCCCGAGGTACATGCTGCAGAGTCCATTCTTTGAAGCGGTGCAAAGTGATCTGCAACTTGTCTAAATATCTTTGCATCCTATCTTCTCGTACTTCGAAGGTGCCGTTTACCTGGTTCACTACCAGTAGGGAGTCACATTTAACTTCAATGACTTCCTCTCCCAAGTTCTTATCTAGCTCAAGACCTGCAATCATAGCCTCATACTCGGCGTCGTTGTTAGTCATCTAAGCAGTTATAATCGATTGTCTAATAATATTGCCCGTGGGCAGTTTTAAAACAATACCAAGTCCTAACCCTATCACGTTCGAGTCTCCGTCTGTGAAGAGGGTCCATACCCCCGATGAGGTTCCCGATTTCAGCAGAAGTTCCTTTTCTACTTCGGGTACGAGGGTAGGCAAAACATCTGCCATGAAGTCTGCTAATATATGAGACTTGATGGCCGTTCACGGTTGATATTCAATATCGTACCCGCCAAGCTCGAAGGCCCATTTGTCCAATCGGCCCGATAGCTCGGGCTTATGCAATATGTTTTGAAGGGGATATGTGGTGATGACACATATAGGATGACACTGAAAATATGGCTTTAGTTTTCTAGATGCGCTTATTAATGCAAGTGCTAATTTCCCTAGGTGCGGATATCTGGTTTCAGCATATCCTAAAGTTCGACTTACGTAGAAATCGGAAACTGCGTACCTTGTTCTTCTTGGACTAGCACTCCACTTGCTGCTATCTCGGACACCGCCAAATATAAATATAACTTCTCATCTACCTTTGGGGTGTGGAGCAAATGTGGGCTTGACAGATGCCGTTTCAACCCCTCTAATGCTTGCTGACATTCTAGAGTCCATGTAAAGTCGTTTTTCTTTTTTAGCAAGGAGAAAAACCTATGACTCCGATCTAATGACCTCAAAATGAATCAGCCCTGGGCAGCTATCCGTCCGGTTAGCCTCTGAATGACTTTTACACTGTCCACGATGGCTTTGATTTTGTCGGGGTTAATCTCGATCCCCCCGATTCGACACCATAAAGCCAAGGAATTTACCCGAGCTGAACTCGAAGGCACACTTCTCGGGGTTGAGTTTCTTGTTGTACTTCCTCAAGATCTCGAAGGTTTCCTGTAAATGAGTCAAATGGTCCTCTTCACGCAGGGACTTAACTAATATGTCGTCAATGTACACTTCCATTGATTTCCCTATCTGTTATGTGAACATCTTGTTAACTAGGCGTTGATATGTAGCCCCCGCATATTTTAGCCCAAAGGGCATTACATTATAGCAGTAGGTTCCATACTTAGTGATAAAAGAAGTTTTTTCCTAGTCTTCTGGGTCCATCTGAATTTGGTTGTACCCAGAATAGGCGTCGAGAAAAGTAAGTATCTCGTGACCAGCCGTGGAGTCGATCGTTCGATCAATGTTAGGCAAAGGGAAAGAGTCTCTTGGACATGCTTTATTTAGATCCTTATAATCTACACATTCTAAGCTTGTTCCCCTTTTTGGGGACTACGACTACGTTGGCTAACCACTCGGGATATTTGACTTCCCGAATGGACCCTAGTTTAAGGAGTTTAGTTACCTCTTATTTTATGAAGGCGTGCTTCACCTCGGGCTGAGGCCTTATCTTCTGCTTTATCGGTTTGAACTTGGGATCCAGGCTCAACCGATAGGTTGTAATCTAGGGTTAGATTCCTGTCATATCTAGATGGGACCACGCAAAGCAATCTATGTTATCAATAAGAAATTGAAAGAGTTTTTTCCTGAGTTTGGGGGTTAACCCCGTTCCCAGGTTACCTTGCGTTCAGGTAGATAATCGATAAGTATCACCTATTCCAGCTCTTCGACCGTTGACTTAGTTGCATCCGATTCTTCAGGAACGACGAAGGTTCGAGGAGTGAGAAAATCCTCTTCATCCTCTTCGATTACCTGTTTATCTGCTTTGGTCGAGGATGGGGGCGGTGATTGCTATTTGGATGCTTGCTTATATTTGACGCTCGATTTTTCTTAGGCCGAGGATGCTGGTATCGGTGTCACCTCGTCGACTGAAAACATCTCCTTTGCAGCGTGTTGTTCCCCGTAAACTGTTTTCACCCCATCCTCTGTTGGGAACTTCATCATCTGGTGAAGGGTCGATGGCAGTTGTTGATACCCAATTTTTCCGTCATATATTTTTAAATATACATATATACCGTCAAAATAGTACATGAGCATCATCAAGTATTTTTCCATAATTTTTAAGGGTTTCAATCAATTTATTCTTGCACAAATAATTATTAATCGCATCACAAATAAATGATGATTTATCATCATCTATATCCGTATTAAGCTTTAAATATTTTTTACATACGTATTATAATTGTATTTTGCACCCTTAGGCTAAAATTGCATATTTTGCAATAATAACCTATATATATGCATGATTACATTGCTTATACAGAAAATGATTTTTTATATTTTTATAATGTTAAGTAATTATTTTAAATCATTTTCATGCACATATGACATTTTTATTATTTATTAATTATTTTTTATAAATTATTTACTAATTTAATTGGGTATTTAAATCTAGCTCTTTTTCTTAATTAATTTCGGACCTATACACTACCCATTACCCCATCCCAATACCCTAATACCCAAATACCCATTAACCCAGACCCATACCCGTTTAAAACCCCGACCCACTTCCCTTTTAAATCACAGTCGTTGATATCTGAAGATCAACAACTCATATCACCCCAACCCTTTTAATTATACCCTATCCACCTAAACTCTAATCACTTCCACCTACCCGCCATCTCTATACACTCCCTCTCTCATCTTCTCCCCCTCCTTTCTCAAACCCTAGCACCGTCACCCCAAATCCTTCTGATTCTAACCCTAGAAATGGAATCAACCTATGATTCCTTACCTTATTTGGTCCTATCTCCTTACTGGCTACCCGTTCTTTGATGTTACATAATAGCTTCCCTAAAATGGCAAGAAGATCTGGAGAGATTCAAACCAAAATTGGTTCAAAACCTTTAACATGTTGATTATTTCCGTCTGTGTTCATTCTGACCTTTGTAAGTATGAACATTTTCGTATCTCTTGAAGATTCTTACTTAACCCTAAGTTTAGGGTTTTCAGATCTTTCTGATTCAAACCAAAATTAGTTTAAACCTTATTTATTTTAATGTTATCCCGTATAAATATGCCTATTTTCGGTAAATCTTTGTACTTAACCAATTTGGGGTTTCAAATCATCTTTAATCAAACCAGATCTGGTTCGATTCTATGAAGAACCTACTGTCTATGTTCATTTTCTTATAATGTGTGATTCTCTGCCTTTATTTTCTATCGACTTTTGGTTCACTTAAAATTAGGGTTTCAGATCTGTAATTGAACCAAACATGGTTCAATTCCGGTTTTCTTGTTCGAATAATCTCTTGTCTACATTCATTGTATACAGTATGTGATTATTTTACCCTTGTTTCTCTGCTGATTTTATGGTTTACCTAAAAATTAGGTTTTGAAATCTTTTACTAAGATTTTTTCTTTTTCCTTTCTCATATGGTACTGATATTTTCCTTATTCTGTTCAATCTTCCATATTTCCATTATTTTCTTTACCTTATTTGTCGTGAAGCCAATTGTTAATTGGTATTTTCCTTATTTCTGTTACTCGCTTGATTACATGCTGTTATGCCCTGTTAATTTACTGAACCCTGCATTATTTATTCTGTGATTAATTTCTTTCCTTATTCATATGTGTTTGATTTCCTTCCTTATTTGGTCACCTAATTGAACACTATTTAAACCCTTCTCCCTTTCCCCTTTAGACAGACTCAAACTCTAATACTCTCACTAAAACTTAGCTTTTACTCTGATTCTGTGCTCATTGTTTCTGGTCTTGGCTGGCTGAAAGCCAAGGCCAAGTGATTCTGGACTTAAATGATGTGGTATATTTACTTGCTTTCCTGCCTAGTCGGTAAGCCATAATACCTTGTAATTTCATTCTCCATGCTTTCATAATATGTGTTGCTCGACTAGCATGTTTAAATTCCGAGTATGATTATGTCATTTTATATGATTATATGATTTCATCTAGTCCTATAAGTGACACTGTTAATTTAGGATTAAGTTATTTTGAATAATATGAATCCTCTTATAAGCTAGCCTAATGCTTAACTTATTTCATGCACTGTTTGCTGATCCTGCTCCTGTCATGAACTTAGCATCCTTATGATACCATTAGCATGAAATTGGTTCATTAATCCTAACTTTACAGATTTTGTATTGTTACTTAATTCATGTGTCATGCCAACCGAACTGTTTGCCTTAACTCTTCTTTTAAAATACTTCTGTGATTAAACAATGGTTTCCCTAAATTCAGCATGCTCACTTAGTCTAATTAGGTCTCTTTTATGAACTAACCTATTTGAAACTATGTACTTTACAAACCTGGCTTGTCTTGATAAATGCAATTCTGTGTCCTGAACTTTGTTTCTTCTGAAATCAATACTGTTTTAAAATCTATCCCTACTTCCCTTTTTGCTGTCACTTTTTTCTTAAAACTTCCACTCTTAGTCCCTTAGGTTCTATCCTCAACCATCCCAGTGGGAGCACTGCTCAGGGTCTACAAGAGACTCTTGTGAACTCTGACACACTGGGAATTGGTTACCAATCTCTTGTGAATCATCTGCTGAATATGTGGTTCTGGTGTGAGCATTGCCCTGGGTCCCTAAGGCCCTTGGGAACTTTGACACACTGGAAACCTAGTTCTATATGTGTTATGAGCGAATCACTCATATTTGGCTATGTTGTACCTATGAAATGAGCCTCAAAGTTGATTGGTTTGAAGGCCTGGTTCCCAAGTTTATTTGGGCCTAATTACGGCTCCCTATAGCTTATCTTACTAGTGTCACGACCCGATTTACCCTCCAAAAGGTATTGTGACGGCACCTAGTCTCTACGACTAGGTAAGCCTGAATTTGCGGAAGATATTAAACAAAAACAATAAGTAAAGACAGAGTAAGGTAAATCTACTAAGTAAAACATCGCCACTTGACATGTACACGAAAAATTCCCAAAAAGCGGAATATCACTTTTAAGTCACAAGCTCTATACCGTAATAGCTCTATACAACGAGAAGGAAATACATAAAAGTCTATATCTAACTGGAATGGAAGGTGACTCGGAGGATTCTGCGGACGCGGCAGAATTACCTTACGGTCTCCTCAAGAAGCTACGACGACCACTAGCTATGGGACTGAGAGCTGGAACCTGGATGTGCACACGAAAAACATGTGCAGGAAAGGGCATGAGTACACCATGTTCGGTACTCAGTAAGTGCCAAGCCTAACCCAATCAAGTAGTGACGAGGTCAGGTTAAGGCTCTACTGGATTTTTATAAATTTAAACAGTTTAAATAGTGCGGAAAGGAAATAAGTACTAAAGTAAACAATTCAAATGAATAATATGAATTAAATAGCAAAATGGAGCTCTCGGCTCAGCACAACGTATCTCACAGTGGAAACTCCCAGGATACCGTCCCGTAGTTCCATATATCATCATGCAATGCAGGGGAGATCTCCTAGAATACGTCCGTAGTCCCCAATTTAAATATGCAGTACTGGGGGGATCTCCCGGAATACGTCCGTAGTCCCCAATTTAAATATACAATACAGGGAGGATCTCCCAAAATGCATCTGTAGTCCCAATTAAAATACGCATCGCGAAGTAAATGGCAAATAAACACCAATCCTAATAGTACATCAAGATACAGGTAGGAAAGCAGGGATAACTAGCTAAGCATGCACATAGGGTGTCAATTAAGCAACTCAATATGAAAACAATAGGCATGCTTTCCTAATCTAGGATGAACAATTAAACACGTAGAAATGATATAATAGAAGTACAAGGCATTGTATAATTTTTGAAGAAAAAGTGGGATTTTTACATAAATGGCCCGTGTACGTACTTTTCACCTCACGTACACGGCGCCCACACAACAATTATATTAAAACAGCCTAAGGGAAAGTCCCCAACACGGAGTTAGGAAAGCCACTTACCTCGACTGCTCTACTCAACTCGAAACCACGTTCTTGCCACGAGTACCCGACTCCGAATGGCCCAAATCTATTCAATTCAATTGCATAATGTAAATATCACTTTAGGAAAGCAATCTAGCTAATTAGTTCAAAGCTAATACGCGAAATTAGGAAAATTGCCCAAAAAGTCCCCCGGGCCCACGTCTCGGAATCGAGTGAAAGTTACAAATTTAGAGCACCCATTCACTCACGAACACACTCGAACAAGAATCATCGAAATCCGACATCAAAATCCCATAAAATTCTCGAATTTCTACTTGGGGAACTTTTCTCCCATTGTTCTAATTTTTATCCCAATTTCCTTGATTAGATAGAAGAAATTGTTATAGATTAATGATATATACGTGATATAGGATTAGGAATCATTACCTATGAGTCTTCTCTTTAAAACCCACTCAAGTGTCTAATCCCGAGATCCAAATCGTTTTTAGAAGATATGAAATTCAAACCCTCAAAATTGGTATTATCAGCCCAGTGATCCCGCACCTGCGCCTCATTGGACCACACCTGCATTCCCTCACCTTCGAAAAATACATCGCAGGTGCAAAATTTCATTAAGTGGGCTGGGGTCGCACCTGCGGCATTAACCCTTACCGCACCTGCGAGCCTGGCTGACCCTGGCCAAATCCGCACATTTGACGCCCCCATCCGCACCTGCGTGTCCGAACCTGTGACTCCCCTTCCGCAGGTGCGACACACCAGAACCAGCAATGCTTCAGTTGGTGTTTAAGTCCAAAACCTTCCCGTTGAGCATCTGAAACATTCCCGAGGCCCCCGGGACCTCAACCAAAACTACCAACCAGTCCTAATACCTCATCCAAACTTAGTCGAGTCTTCAAAACACATCACATAACACAAAAATCACCAATTATACAAGGATTCAAGTCTAAGAACTTATGAAATTTCCAAAATCCACAACCGATGCCGAAACGCGTCAAAACTAGTCGGAATGACCTCAAATTTTATACACAGGTCATAAATGACACTACGGACCTATTTCCACTTCTAGAATCCCATTCCGAGCCCGATCTCATAATTTCACCTATCGACCAGATTTGCCGAAATTCTAACTTTCGCCAATTCAAGCCTAAATCCACTACAGACCTCGAACACACATTCCGGACACGCTACCAACCCCGAAATCACCCAACAGAGCTAACAGAGTTGACGAAAATTCCATTTCGGACCCTTCTTCACACAGTTCCAACAACGGTCCGATTTTTAAAACTTAAACTCATATATAGGGACTATGTGTCCAAAAAATCTTCGAAATTCACAACTAATCACTCCGACAAGTCCCATAAGAAGATACAAACGTGGGGAAAGTAGTTATTAAGTGATCGAGGCGCTAATTCTCAAAATGACTGACCGGATCGTTACATTCTTCCCCTCTTAAGAAAATCGTTCGTCCTCGAACGAGTATGAAGACACACCTGAAGCTGTGAAAAGATGAGTGTACTGGCTGCGCATATCCTGCTCGATCTCCCAAGTCGCCTCTTAGACTGTCTGACCCCTCCACTAAACCTTAACTAATGCAATATCCTTTGACCTGAGCTTTCTGACTTGTCTGTCCAATATAGCTACTGGCTCCTCAACATATTATAAATCCTTGTCCAATTGGACTGAACTGAAATCCAAAACATGGGTCGGGTCACCGTGATACTTCCAGAGCATAGAGACGTGGAACACCGGTGGAACTCCTTCTAGGCTGGGAGGAAAGGAAAGCTCATAAGCAACCTCCCCAACACGCCGCAATATCTCAAAAGAACAAATTAATCTCGGACTCAGCTTACCCTTCTTCCCGAACCTCATGATGCCCTTCATAGGCGATACCCAAAGCAAAACCCGATCACCAACCATAAATGCCAAGTCACGAACCTTTCAATCCGCATAACTCTTCTGCCTGGACTGAGATGTGCGATGTCTCTCCTGAATCATCTTTACATTGTCCATGGAATCCTGGAACAAATCTGTACCCAACAATCGGGCCTCGCCCGACTCAAACCATCCCACTGGAGACCTGCACCGTCTAACATACAAAGACTCATACGGCGCCATCTGAATGCTGGACTGGTAGCTGTTATTATAAGCAAACTTTGCAAGTGGCAAGTATTTGTCCCATGACCCTCCAAAATCCATCACACATGCAAGGAGCATATCCTCAAGAATCTGAGTCGTGCGCTCGGACTACCCGTCTGTCTGAGGGTGAAAGACTGTACTCAACTCCATCTTGGTGCCTAGATCTTGCTGAACGGCTCTCCAGAACCGTGAAGTGAACTGTGTACCTCTGTCTTAAATGATAGATATTGGAATACCGTGGAGGCGCACAACCTCCCTGATATAAATCTCATCCAACCTCTCAGAGTAGTATGTAGTCAACACCGGAATGAAATGCGCTGACTTGGTCAGCCGATCCACGATCACACAAATAGCATCAAACTTTCTCAAAATCCGAGGAAGTCCAACCACAAAGTCCATGGTGATCCACTCCCACTTCCACTTTGGAAAATCAATCTGTTGAAGCAACCCTCCTGGTCTCTGATGCTCATATTTGACTTGCTGACAATTGAGACACTTGGCCACAAGCTCCACTATATCCTTTTTTCATCCTTGTCCACCAATACTGATGTGTCAGGTCCTGGTACATCTTTGCGGTACCTGGATGCATGGAGTACCTCGAGCTATGGGCCTACTCAAGAATCAACTTCCGAAGCCCATCCACATTGGGCACACAGATCCGACCCTGCATCCTCATCACACCATCATCTCCTATAGTCACATCCCTGGCATCACCTCGCCGAACCCTATCCTGAAGGACCAGAAGGTGGGGATCATCATACTGGCGCTCTCTGATGCGGTCATAAAGAGAAGATCGGGAAACCACACAAGCTAATACTCGACTAGGCTCTGAAATATTCAATCTCACAAACTGACTGGCTAAGTACTGAACATCTAAGGCTAAGGGCCTCTCAACTGCCGGAAGATATGCCAAACTCCCCAAACTCTTCGCCCGACGACTTAAGGCGTCGGCCTCCACATTGGCCTTCCTCGGGTGGTATAATAGAGTGATGTCATAGTCCTTTAGTAACTCCAACCACCTCCGCCGGCACAAATTAAGGTCCTTCTGCCTGAACAAATGCTGCAAACTCTGGTGATCCGTAAAAATCTCACAGGGAACACCATATAAATAATGACGCAAAATCTTCAGGGCGTGAACAATAGCTTCCAACTCGAGATCATGAACTGGATAGTTCTTCTCATGCACCTTCAACTATCTGGACGCGTAGGCAATCACCCTACCATCCTGCATTAATACCGCTCCAAGGCCAAACCTCGGGGCATCACAATAAACTGTATATAATCCTGAACCCGTAGGCAACACCAACACTGGAGCTGTAGTCAGGGTTGTCTTGAGCTTCTGAAATCTCTCCTCACACTCCTCCTTCCACCTGAACGGAGCACCCTTCTGGGTCAGTCTGGTCATAGGTGCTGCAATGGATGAAAATCCCTCCACAAAACGGCGATAGTACCCTTCCAAACCAAGAAAACTGTGGATCTCAGTAGCTGATGACGGTCTAGGCCAACTCTGCACCGCCTCCACCTTCTTAGGGTCTACCTTGGTCCCATCACAAGACACCACATGGCCTAAGAATGCCACTGAATCAAGCCAACATTCACACTTAGAAAATTTTGCATACAACTTCTTCTCCCTCAAAGTCTGAAGCATAGTCCTCAAATGCTGCTCATGATCCTCTTGGGATCGAGAATACACCAAGATGTCGTCAATAAACACAATGAAAAAAGAATCAAGATAAGGCCGGAACACACTGTGCATCAAATGCATAAAGGCTGCTAGGGCATTAGTCAGCCCAAATGACATGACAAGAAACTCATAGTGACCGTATCTGGTCTTGAAGGCAGTCTTCCGGATATCCGACTCCCGAATCTTCAACTGATGATAGCCAGAACGCAAGTGAATCTTGGAAAATAACCTAGCACCCTGTAACTGGTCAAATAAGTCATCGATGCGAAGCAATGGATACATGTTCTTCATTGTAACCTTGTTCAGTTGCCGATAATCAATGCACATACGCATAGAACCATCCTTTTTCTTCACAAATAATACCAGAGCACCCCAATGTGATACACTGGGCCTGATGAAACCCTATCAAGAAACTCTTGCAACTACTCCTTTAACTCTTTCAACTCAGGAGAAGCCATATGATAGGGAGGAATGGAAATGGGCTAAGTGCCCAACAACAAATCAATGCCGAAATCAATATCTCTGTCGGGCGGCATACCCGGAAGATCAGCTGGAAACACATAAGGAAAGTCCCTCACAACTAGAACTGACTCAACTGTAGGGGTATCAACACTAACATCTCTCACATAGGCCAAGTACGCATCACACCCCTTCTCAACCATCCGCTGAGCCTTAAGGAACGAAATGACTCTACAGGGAGTATACTCTAAGGTACCTCTCCACTCTAATATCGGTAAACCTGGCATAGCCAGCATCACGGTCTTGGAGTGACAATCAAGAATAGAATAATGGGGCGACAACCAGTCCATGCCCAAGATAACGTCAAAATCTACCATACTAAGTTATAATAAATTAGATCTGGTCTCAAAACCACTGATAACAATCAAACACGACCTATATACATTGTCTACAACAAGAGAATCTCCCATGGGAGTAGAAACATAAACATGGGAGCTCAAAGAATCCCGAGCTATCCCTAGATGTGAAGCAAAATAAGAGGACACATATGAATACGTAGAGCCTGGGTCAAATAATACTGATGCATCCCTATGAAAAACATGGACAATACCTGTGATGAATGAATCTGAAACAACAGCCTCTAAACGGGATGGAAGGGCATAGTACCTGGCCTGGCCTCCCCTCTAGGGCGACCTCGACCTCCCCGACCTCCACCTCGAGCTGTCTGAGGAGGTGGTGTAGTAGCTGGGGCTGGAAGAATAGCTGGAGGACTCGGTGGAACACGTGGGGTATGATAAGTCTGAGATGATGCACCCCTCCTAGCTCTAGGGCAATCTCTGAACATGTGGCGAGGGTCACCACACTCAAAACAACCCCTCGGAGAATTGTCCTGCTGGACTGGCTGGTAATAGCACCTCGAGCAGGGGGCACACTAGATACCGGTGGTGCATAATAAGGCTCCTGAGGTCTAGGAGGAGCTGGAATACCACTGGCTGCTGGAAGAGCTGAATGAACAGGGCGACTCACAAACCCCCTACCATAGCGTGCTGCTGGTGCACGAGCTCCCGAATAATGACCAGTCTGTCAAGACCTCTTGGCCTCCATCTTCTCTCAGTCCGAGCAAACATGCTCTCAATCCTTCGGGCAATACTCATTGCCTGCTGGTAAGTGATATCCGTCTCCAACTCTCAGGCCATACTAGTCCAAATACTTGGGTGGAGTCCCTCAATGAAGCATCGGACTCTCTCTGATCATGTCAACCAAGGCTGGTGCAAGATGATCCAAGTCACTGAAATGGACTGCATACTCCGACACAGTCATAGTACCCAAGCGTAATTGCTCAAACTCTACACGCCAAGCATCCCTGAGGCTCTAGGGGACAAACTCAAGCAAATATATCTCTGAAAGCTGAGTCCAAGTGAGTGAAGTTGCCTCATTCGGACTACTCAGCTCATAGGCATGTCACCACTGATAAGCCTTTCCCCTCAGTTGGAAAGCGGTGAAAGAAACCCCACTCGTCTCCACAATACACATAGTGTGGAGAATACGATGACACTCCTCAAGAATACCCAGAGCGTCATCTTAAGCTAGTCCGCTTAAAATAGGTGGGTGGTACTTCTTGTACCTCTCAAGTCTGAGCTGCTTTACCTCCGAAGCAACTACCCTAGCATCATGCTGAGCTGGAGCCGCTGGGGGCATAGGAATATACTCTGGGACCTGCCCAACATGGACCCTCTGCTCAGGAGTACGAGCTGCGGGAGTCTGTGCCCCTCCCCCGATTTGAGATGTGGCTGGAGCTATCAGGATTAGTCCCGCCTGAGTCAGAGTGCTAAAAACGCTCATGAACTGAGCCAAAGTCTCCTGGAGGGCTGGAGTAGCAGTAGGGACCTCCTGTGCCCCTCCAGCTGTAGCTGCTGGGGGCTTCTCTGTCGCTGCTCCGGCCGGTGCTCGGGCTGCACTGCGTGCTCATCCTCTACCTCTGTCCCTGCCTCTGGAGGCTCTGGCTGGGGGCTGGGGTGCCTGATCATCGGTCCGTCCGGTACGGTTCCTCACCATCTGTGAGCAAGAGTAGAATAGAGTTTTAGAGTTTTTAATGTGAGTAACTAGCATGACAAGGAATTCCAAGAATATGATTGCTCTTAATAGTTACATAGCCTCCCAAAGATATATACGGACGTCTCCATACCGATCCGCGAGACTCTAATAAACCAGCTTATGACTTGTGACTCCTATGAACCTAGACGCTCTGATACCAACTTGTCACGACCCGATTTACCCTCTGAAAGGTATCGTGACCGCACCTAGTCTCTACGACTAGGTAAGCCTAAATTTGCGAAAGATATTAAACGAAAACAATAAGTGAAGACAAAGTAAGGTAAATATACTAAGTAGAACATCGCCACTCGGCATGTACAAGAAAAATTCCCAAAACCCGGAATATTACTTTTAAGTCACAAGCTCTATACCGTAATAGCTCTATACAACGAGAAGGAAATACATAAAATTCTTTATCTACCTGGAATGGAAGGTGAGTTGGAGGATTCTGCGGATGCGGTAGAATTACCTTACGGTCTCCTCAAGCAGCTACGGCGACCACTAGCCACGGGACTGAGAGCTGGAACCTGGATTTGCACACGAAAAACATGTGCAGGAAAGGGCATGAGTACACCACGTTCGGTACTCAGTAAGTGCAATCCTAACCCCAGTCAAGTAGTGATGAGGTCAAGTTAAGGCTCTACTGGATTTTTATAAATTTAAACAGTTTAAATAGTGCGAAAAGGAAATAAGTTCTAAAGTAAGCAGTTCAAATGAATAATATGAATTAAACAGACAAAATGGAGCTATCGGCTCAGCACAACGTATCTCACAGTGGAAACTCCCGGGATACCATCCCGTAGTTCCAGATATCATCATGCAGTGCAAGGGGGGATCTCCCAGAATACGTCCGTAGTCCCCAATTTAAATATGCAGTACTAGAGGGGATCTCCCGGAATACGTCCGTAGTCCCCAATTTAAATATGTAATATAAGGGAGATCTCCCAGAATGCGTCCGTAGTTCTCAATTTAAGTATGCAGTGCAAAGTAAATGCCAAATAAACACCAATCCTAACACTACATCAAGATACATATAGGAAAGTAGAGAAAACTAGCTAAGCATGGCACATAGGGTGTCAATTAAGCAATTCAATATGAAAACAATAGGCATGCTTCCCTAATCTAGGATGAACAATTAAACACATAGAAATGATATAACAGAAGTACAAGGCATTGTATAATTTTTGAAGAAAAAGTGGGATTTTTACAGGAATGGCCAGTGTACGTACTCGTCACCTCACGTACACGGCGCCCATACAACAATTATATTAAAAAAACCTAAGGGAAAGTCCCCAACACGGAGTTAGGCAAGCCACTTACCTCGACTGCTCTACTCAACTCGAAACCACGTTCTTGCCACAAGTACCTCACTCCGAATGGCCCAAATCTATTCAATTGAATTGCATAATATAAATATCACTTTAAGAAAATAATCTAGCTAATTAGTTCAAAGCTAATACGCGAAATTAGGAAAATTGCCCAAAAAGTCTCCCCAGGCCCACGTCTCGGAATCGAGTGAAAGTTAGAAATTTAGAATACCCATTCACTCACGAACACACTCGAACAAGAAACATCGAAATACGACATCAAAATCCCATAAAATTCTCGAATTTCTACTTGGGGAACTTTTCTCCCATTGTTCTAATTTTTCTCCCAATTTCCTTGTTTGTATTGAAGAAATTGTTATAGATTAATGATATATAAGTGAAATAGGATTAGGAATCGTTACCTATGAGTCTTCTCTTCAAAACTCACTCAAAATCGCCTAATCCCGAGCTCCAAATCATTTTTAGAAGATATAAAATTCAAACCTCAAAATTGGTATTATCAGCCCAGCGATCCCGAACCTGCGCCTCATTGGACCGCACCTGCGGAAAATACATCGCAGGTGCAAAATTTTATTAAGTGGGTTGGGGCCGCACCTGCGGTCACTGGGCCGCATCTGCGAAACCCTTACTGCACCTGCGAGCCTGGCTGATCCTGGCCAAATCCGCACATGCAGGCCCCCATCCGCACCTACGTGTCCGCACTTGCGGCTCTTCTTCCGCAGGTGTGACACACCAGAACCAGCAATGCTTCAGCTTGTGTTTAAGTCCAAAACCTTCCCGTTGAGCATCCGAAACATCCCCGAGGCCCCCGGGACCTCAACCAAAACTACCAACCAGTCTTAATACCTCATCAAAACTTAGTCGAGTCTTCAAAACACATCACATAACCCTAAAATCACCAATTATACATGGATTCAAGCCTAAGGACTTATGGAATTTCCAAAATCCACAACCGATTCTGAAACACGTGAAAACTAGTCCGAATGACCTCAAATTTTAAACAGAGGTCATAAATGACACTACGGACCTGTTGGCACATTCGGAATCCCATTCCGAGCCCGATATCAAAATTTCACCTATCGGCCGGATTCGTCGAAATTCTAACTTTCGCCAATTCAAGCCTAAATCCACTACAGACCTCGAACACACATTCCGGACACTCTCCTAACCCCAAAATCACCCAACGGAGCTAACGGAGTCGACGGAAATTCCATTCAGGGCCTGTCTTCACACAGTTCCAACAACAGTCCGATTTCTAAAACTTAAACTCATATGTAGGGACTATGTGTCCAAAAACTCTCCGGAATTCCCAGCTAATCACTCCGACAAGTCCCATAAGCAGATACAAACGTGGGGAAAGCAGTTATTAAGGGATCAGGGTGATAATTCTCTAAATGACCGACCGGGTCGTTACAACTATTGTTATGGAATGTATTCATTACTCTAGCCTGTAATAAGTTTGTAATGACCAGATTCTGGGGTATATAGTAAAATTGGGAAGGGTCTTTATTCTCTCTAGGCAATTTAGGAAGAAATCCTGCCAATAGGGTTTTGTCTGTTCTGTTTTATCTCATCTTTGTTAAAATCATATGAGTGCTGGACTATGCTTGCATATTAGAAATACTGCCTATAAGATTAAAATTGCACATTAGAGATTTTGTCTATAGGATTAAAATTGCATATTAGAAATACTGCTTATAGGATTAAAATTGCATATTAGAAATCCTGCCAATAGGTTGCATTAACTTGTCCAACAAACATGTGTTAGCAATCATGCCTATAGGTCCTCAATGTTTGATTTTATTATTTTTCTTGTAAAATGTACAATTTTTTCCCGTAATACCGCTAAATAGATATCATGCCTACATGGTTAAATCAATTCAATTATAGATACCATGCCTATAGGACTAAAACCAGTTTTGAACCTAGAAATCATGCCTATAGGACTTAAGTTAGTACAGTAATTAGAAAACATGCCTATAGGGTTTAAAGGGAAATACAAGGCTATGAAACATGTCTATATAAAGCTAAAATTAGTTTGCATTTAGAAATCATCATACTCGTAGAAGTCATGCCTATAGGATTTTATTAACTGGTTCTAAATACAATCGTCATTGCCAATCACTTAGGCAATATACATGTAGGACTTAATAACAATTTCGGATTCAAAACTATGATTCATTACTGTCTGAAGTGCCCAGATATTACTGAATAAAATCAGTAGGCAAACAATAGGTCTTGACACTCGCCTTAATAAAACTGCTTCTATAAATCACTGCTTGCTTATTTCTCACATAGATATCCTGCATATAGGACTTTAAATTAAGCATGTTAATCAATTGCGTGCCTTTGTTATTTATGTGTGGAGGTCAATATGAGCCCATATTTTTTTTAAATCTGAAAATCCTAATTGTTTTTGCTTGTCGCCTAGACTTTACATTTTGAGCAACAAAGGTTTAGTCTAGAACCACCCCCAAATAGAGGTCCTAATGCCTCCAGGGCCATAGGTAAGGGACGAGTATTTCACGCATAGGAAACGAACTAGAATCATCTAGAGCGCTTTAAGTAACAACTTAAAGATCGTAATTAGGTAGTAAGGAGATGATAGTCCATGCGCTAAATACTATGAGTAACACCCCGACTTGAGGGAGTTACAAAGTATTGCACGGGGTGATCCTATAGGCTAAAAAACTTAGGACCTCCCCCATTCCTGTTTTAAAATAAGTCATTTATTAATTTGTCCAAACTACTTCCCTTCCTTTTAAACTAATTCGCTTAATTCAAATTCAGTCGGGACCCACCGTTGTGGACCTCGAGGGGTGCCTAACACCTTCCCCTCAAGGTAATTTGAGCCCTTACCCGATCTCTGGTGATGTAAACTGGTAATATGAGTTATCTGCTATAGGTGACCTAACGCACCTTAATCCGTTAGGTGGAGACTCTCTTAATTCTGATTCCCTACCCTCTCAAAAGGAGTTGTCCCAAAAATGTCGAAACCCGATTTTGCGAGAAAAAAAGAGCGCGACAGCACCACCCTCATGTTATGGATCCATGGCCTCCTGAGAGGTGCGTTATACCTCATGTCACCTTCGATGACGTGAAATTTCGTGTCCTGGATGGTCCCAGCTACGTTCACTGGTAGGATTATTTCTCCCTTCGTTGTTTCGCTAGCCATGTTGAAGCCGTTAGGAATCGAGACACGGGCACAATTTGATCAAGTAGGACGAGTTATTCTACGACCCTCAACCTGATTATGTTTGACGTGCTACCTGGATCCACAAGAACACATTTAACTTGAATTTTATTTAGCAAGATAGAAATTACCAGGGCGTCATTGTGCGGTTGGGAAAGGCCTTCTGTCTCCTCATCATTGAATGTAAGGGTGCCTTCGGGCATGTAATCTCGTGTCCGTTTCTCCCTTGTAATTGACACTTTGGCGCGTTTGAAAATAGGTCCCTGCGGGATGTCGACTCCACCGACGATCATGTGGATAACATGCTGAGGTTTTTCTTCCTCATTCTTTTGTTGGCGTCTCTCTCCCTGAAGTTATTTTGGCCCTATCACTGAGGAATTCTCTAAGATGACCCTCGTTGAATAACCGAGCTACTTCTTCTCTTAACTGTCTGTAGTCTTTGGTCCTGTGGCCATGTGTTCCATGGTACTTGCAAATTAAGTTAGGATTTCTTTGAGAAGGATCGGTTTTTATTGGTCTTGGCCACCTAGTGTCTTTAATCCTTCTAATGGCCGATACGATACCCGAGGCATCGACGCTGAAGTTATACACTGATAATCAAGGTGCTTCTGTGGGATCCACGTATTTGTCGAATCTAGTCTTGCTCATGAGTCCTCGAGGATCATGTACTCGGTCACCCCTTTGATCATTACAGGTGGAATTATGTCCCGTATGGTTGTTTCTTCTATTTGTGGCGTACGACTGATATCGATCTTTGGTTGGTCTTGATTCTCTGTCAAAATCCCTATGGTTCTTACCTGCCGACCGTCTCGGGTGTACTAAACCCGAGGGGGTTCCCAATTGGTCATCCTCAACTATAATCTTCGACTGGTACCGGTTGTGAACATCCGCCCAAGTCACAACCGGGTATTATATCAAATTTTGTTTCAGTTGTTGTGATGTGATCGAGCTCCTCTCGTTTAGTCCCTGTGTGAAATCTTGAACAACCCAGTCATCAGTAACAGGTGGAAACTCCATACGTTCTATTTGGAATCAAGATACAAATTCTCGTAGCATCTCATTTTCCCTCTACTTTAACTTGAAGAGGTATGATTTTCTTGTTGCAACTTTTATAGCTCCAGCGTGCGCCTTTACAAACGAGTCTGCCAACATGGTGAACGAATCGATAGAGTTCGGAGGCAAGTTGTGATACCAAATCATGGCTCCTTTGGATAAGGTTTCCCCGAATTTCTTTAGCAGGACTGACTTGATTTCATTATCTTCCAAATCGTTTCCTTTAATATCGCACGTATAAGAGGTAACATGCTCATTGGGGTCCGAGGTCCAGTTGTATTTTGGTATATCGGGCATCCTGAATTTCTTAGGTATGGGCTTTGGAGTTAAACTTGGAGGAAATGGTTTTTGTACAAATTTCTTGGAGTCCATTCCCTTTAAGATCGGTGGTGCCCTGGAATCTGATCAACTCGAGAGTTATAGGTTTCCACCTTCTTATCGTTGGCTTCAATCTTCTTCTCTCTTGACTCTATCCTCTTAGTAAGATCTTTGAGCATTCTCATTATAGCAGGGTCGGTCGTCGAAGTACTGTCACCTGATCTTTCAGACTCTAGCTCGGTATGGTGAGTAGCCTATTGCTCGACCCTATTCGGAGTTTAGTGCTAATTTTGCAATTGGGCAATAGCGTTCTGTTAGGCGTGAAACATTTCAAATATGACTTGGAGACTAACACCTTCATCTCCTCTGCCCTGGGTACCTCGACCGGCGGTCCGACCTTCTCTGTGTACGCTTCCATCAGGGTCTCCGCCTAAATCTGCATTCGAAGCAATGTGTGAACCGACGTCGACCGGGTTAGCGGGTGGCGCTCCTCCAAGACCAGCTTGTGGGACCTCGACTCCTGGAGCGACAACATTATCGTTCTCCCCGTGGAGTCCCAGGCTGTTGTCACCATGTGTAGTTGTGTTTTGTGAGTTTGATATGATTTATCCTGGAAACAAAATTCTTGACAAGAAACAAGCGTAAAATAGTGTGTTATACCAGAATTAACACTGAAAAATCACTATTATCCTTAGCCCCACGGTGGGGGACAAACTATTTACCTCTAAATACGAGTAACAATTAAATTTGTGATGTGGTTATAAGGATATGTGATCCAATTCAATGCTAATTGGTAAATAATTAAGCAAATAAAGGCAGAATACATCGCCAGACCATTAAACTTGTCCTCACTTTTCACTTTGACACTTTATCTTAAGTCCGTTCCATTTGAATACTCCAACCACACCTCGAATGTGTCATTTAAATACAAAATGATGATATGGCATAGAGCGTGTATTACACCACTTTTCATAGCGTGACAAGTAAAAAAAATTATAACTTTTTTTCTTTTCTTTCTCCTATTCTTTTGCACCTCCTGTCGTGCTAACGAACAATCTGACGGTCTGATGGTGCTAAAGAAATTAGGATGTTGGTTTCTGATCATCCTCAAAATGGGGATAATACTAAACTGAGAAAAGGGGAAAATGGGAGAAAAACATAGCAAGACACCCAAATCGACCAGAACAAATGAAATTCAGCTCAAAATCACAAATGAAGCAAGAATTAAATGAAGCACAAAACATAAAGGTAGGTAAAACAGGTGATTTTTCTTGCCTTGACTTGAGGCAGAAAATCGAATATAAGAAGAAGACCCAACTCGAGAATAAAATCTACTGAACGTTGGGCAGTGGGAGAAAATTGTGTCTCAATCTCTATTCTCTCAGACTATAGATCTTGGAATGGTTATGTTCAACTTAGGTAAGTAATAATCAGAATGTCGTCATTAATATAGGTCGCCGTCTGAATTTATCCCTCACCGGCCGCCGATCTAGTGTTGAGAGGGTGTTGATAGTGCTGAGAATCTTGGTCAGCTTCTTATGGGTGATAGGATTGAGAATCAAACTAAACCTTTGTATNGGGGGGGGGAGGGGGGAGATGATGGAGGCGATAGGGTTTAACTTTTTTCTTTTAGTTTTTTTTGTTTTTCTTTAACTTTTTTTTTTTCAAAAGCTTTTTTTAATTAATTAATTCAAGTTAAATCCACGTGTCTCTTTTTTATTCGTTACTGTGGCGAGTGAATTACACGCATTGTTTATGCCAGGCTGCTTATGAATTTTGTGTTTAAATGAAATATTCGAGGTGTGGTTGGAGTGTTCAAATGGAACGGACTTAAGATGGAGTGTCAAAGTAAAAATTGATGACAAGTTTAATGGCCTGCCGATGTATCAGCCTCCATACTTGCTGAGCCCGAACTTACTTCGATCTCAGTTTACAATCGAGACATATTCCTCAAACCTTCAGGCTCGGGCATATTCGATTTCTACCGTACAAATATAGCATGGAGAGATAAAAATTATATAACAAAAACTTTGTAAATAATATTGGAAAAAATTCAGGACCCAAAAATATTGTCGTAATACATATTACTCTTAAAATAGTCGTAACCGCCTCGAATCACAGTTAAGACAAGTTATTTTCTTCTCATGGTTCGTCAGCTGGGTATAACTCTAATCCTCATTCGTTTCCTTCTATTTCTCGCTTTGTTTAGTCAAACTATGCCCGAGGTTAATTGTTTCTATTAGTTCATGTTCTTAGACTATAACTAGATAGTATTAGCCCGTTCCAGCACGGGCCCAATATATTAAATTTAAAAATTCCATTTTCTTTTTGGCAAGGTGTCAGTCATGACTCAAAGAGATTTGAGCCTCAGCTATAAGCATCCAAATCAACTCAGAAGTTTGAGTCTCAGTTACAAATACTTAAAACTCTCATTTCATGATGAAGCACTTCATACTAAAAATACGCAGACACGACCATTAGAAGCTTTCTTTATAAAGTGCATTTTACATCTTTTAGCTTGGTAATGACACATATAATTGTCTATCTGAAGCACCAACTCTCCATGTGCCATGAAAAAAATTGTATATGAAGTGTGAAGCCGAAATATATCAGAATGTTGTTATTGTTCCCATGCACTCCTGGTTAGAAGAGCCAGTTGTTTCAAATGACAACACTCTATAAAGTCTTGTCCAACTCTTAGATACTGGACAACATCCTATTGGATATATTGGCAACAACCTCTGCAAGTTAAATTCCAATTTGAAAACCAGACTCATTAGCAGAAATAATAATGTCAATGACCAAACCCGTCATGCCAAATATATTATATGGGCCCTGCATATACCATAATATAAAATCAGCTCAATACACAAATCACAAGTTTAAACGGTCTTAAATGATAGGCTCATTTGGAGATAGACATATGGTCACTCTAGAATAGAACAATCAGATATGAATACTAGAATATTTAGAAATTNAAGAAGAATGTTAGGCGTCCCGAAGAGCCAGTGATATGAAGTAGGGGGAGCTAAATGTGAAATAACGTCATGTTAAAGTCTTTATAATATGGCGATAGACAGAGATATTAGCATGAGAATAAGAAGAGAGTAAATGAATCATTATGAGTAAGAGGTGATAAATGAGTGATAGTGGTAAATCAAAATATGGTATAATGATACAGTCTATAGTCAAGTGAAGAAAAAAAAAGAGGAGACTGGCCTTGAGACAATACAAAAGTATAAGCCATAAAGCCATACCCTCATTTCCAGAAATGAGTTGGTGACTCGCACGTGATTACCATAAGGAAAGGTTAGACCCCCAAGTAATAGAAATTTGTATGGGATAGTAAACAAGAAAAAAATTGAACATGAATTTGGGATCAAAGGAATTGGTAATAGTCGACATCGTTTCAAAGATTGTGTTTCGACAATAACAGAATGAACAATAGAAGAATAACCTTTAAAGGTCATTCACGAAGACGCTTACCTAAAGCAAGCACTAGGAGCAGAGTTAAGCTTAAGGGACTAAATGTGCCAGTTATACCACGTGTCACCCTTGTGTGTACGAAATTCAATTATACCTGGTGTAGAA
>ML250243.1:5297-25326 GCA_005239495.1 Nicotiana undulata | reverse complement strand
ATATATATATATATGTGTACTCATACTACACTTTCTGTGCATTTTGTTGCACAGGTACCTTTATAGTACAGTGATCGATTTGGGGACTTATACGGGTTGCATTCATCCAGTGACGTTTCACAGCTGCCGGAGTCTCCCTTCTGTGTACTTACATTTTATATTTATTGCCTTTGTCCAATTTGTTTTTCAGACAAGCGTTGTATAATTGTATAAATTCTTAGAAATTGCTCATGGACTTGTGTCACCAGGTTCTGGGGATGTCTTGGTATTTATTTGTTTTTTTGTATTAAGTTGGTTTCCTTCCGTATTTAAATTATGAAATTTATTTATTTAATAATGAAAATGCAAGAAGAGGCTTCGATTCTAAAATGTTAAACAGGAAAGTGTTCCAACGGATTAAGGGGGCTTGCCTGACAGTGGTGTCCGGCGCCATCACAACCCATAGGTTTTGGGTCGTGACAACTGATTTTCATACGATATCCTCTGCTGATTCTTAATATTTCCTTAGATACATGAGGCTTTCCCTTAATTAGTACCAATTTTGAATCCCTGGATTCTTGTGTGGAGACTCTTTACTGATCTCCGACTACTTTCCTTGTTTTTACAACTTTAAATCATTCTATTACCTTATTACGTGGTTGACTGCCCTATTAAGGGATCCTTATTGTTATTTCCTTAATTAGACTCTATGTACCAAGCCCTAATTACTTGTTCTGTACTTGCAATGTTTGAATTACCTCTTTGATTGCTATACCCCTGCTACGTGAGTTCTTTCCTTATTTACTACCTACCGTTTGAAATGACTCCCTTAATTAAGGGAAGTCTTCTGATTCTTATTTTACTGATTCTGAGTTATTACAATTACTGAAAAATCTGATTCCTTCCTTATTAATCATGTACTGGTCCCTCTTGCCTTATATGTCACTGGTCCTAACCGTTTGAACTAATTCCCTTAACTTAAGAGAGTACTTGCCTTAATTTCCTGATTGATTGATTCCGAGTTCCTCAATTGATATGCTAACATGATTCCTACCTTATTTACCTAGCCTTCAAACTGTTATAAATATGCTCTCTTAGAACAGACTCTAGACACGAACACTTGTGGTTCAAAGCTATCTCTCTTACACTTAAACTCTCTGCTCTATCTCTTTTGTGCTACTTGCTACTGCCTATTGTTAGCCGGCTACAAGCCAAGGCTAATCATTGTGCTATCTCTCTTGCTCATGCTGTGTTCATTATCTCTTACACTGGTATGTTCTAATTTCGATTCAAGTTTCAAACCAATGTGTTTCCTGCTGCTCCAATTTATCATATTCCTGATTTGTTTCTATCTGTGGTTCTGCTGTTCAACATGCAATTAACCTCTTTGCTCCATCTACATATGCTAGCCATGTCTTATCTCTTTAGGGTCTGCATGCTTTGTTGAATCAGTAACCAGACTAATACTTATATGTTGTTGTCTATTCCTAGTATGCATCTATTGGGCCATTGTCCCAAGTTGTTTAAATGTCATGTTTAGTATTAAATCCTGTGCTCTACTGCCTCCTGATTCCCCTGAATCCCCTAAGACTCTCTGATTTTTTGCAACTATGTTCAATCAAGTACTCTTGAATCTATGTGTTACCATCTGCACTAATTGCAAGGACTTCTATCTATTATGTGATCTATTTGTCCCCAGCTCCCGTGATCCTTGTGTGAAGGCTGTTCTTTGAGTATTGATGGGATTTGTTTGGGTTCTATGATTGGTCTTTCATTTATATGATTCCACTGTTGTTTTCAAAAAGCTATTTTCCAAACGACTCCCTTAGTTATAAAATCTTTCAACACTGTCTCTTTCAAAACCTTTTTTTTAAACTCACCCCTAGCACTTCACTTTACTCTTAGATCCTTAAGTTCCACCCCTCAGTGTGAGCACTGCTTTGGGAACCTCTTAAGTTCCCTTTGAACTTTGACACACTGAGGCTGGTATTTCCACACTACACATGCTTAACTCTTGGTGACTATGTCTGGGTGTGAGCATTGCCCGGGAGCCCATGAGGTCCTTAGGGAACTTTGACACACCCGGACTATGAAAGGCTATGAAATACTAAAGGCATTGAGGTTTGGAAGATCTGGGCCTAAATGAAGGCTCTTTATAGAGATAACTTCTTATTTTTCTTTTGGTTATGTAATTTATGATCTCTGGTCTGTAATAATTTGTAAAAAAATATTTGGGGTTGGATAGTGAAAACGGGTGGGAATATGCATTCTATAGTGTAGATACGGGTAGAGATCATGCCTTAGGTTTACTTTCCTTATGTGTGCAATAGTAACCATGTCTAGGTACAACAAGCATGCCATACATATCATGTTGCTCAGCTTTATAACATTCAGCATCTCATTACACTTAGAAACTTGTTTATAGGGTGAATAACGACAACGAAAAATAGCTATCACGATATTTCTGCTCATGTTTCATCTTCTAAAATGTCACTTAGAAATCCTGTCCATAGGGCTAATAACGACAACAAAGTGCTATCATGTGATTCTGGCTATGTATTCTGAAATGTGATCTAAAATCTCGCCTTAGGATGAACGTGTTAACGAATTACGATCTTATCTTACCACGCTATAGAGATCTTGCTTTAAGTAAACAATAATTAAAACTGTCATACTGCCTATCTCGAAATTATGCGTGATTCATGCATTTAGAATATCCTGCTTAGGTCCTGCATAATTTTGCATTTTTACTTTGCATTAGATATAATGCTTCCTAGGACTACATTTGTGTTCGTTTAAGCACCCCCTAGCCTAGTTAAGGGTTAAAACAGACTCACTCCTGTGTAATAGCTATTTTCTAAAAGCTGGACACTTAGAACAGTATAACTTGAGCAATTTTTGTAGTAATTGGTACGCCTAGGCAAGCCTTAGGTATTAAACTTGTTAAAACTGAAAGTATACCTCTTTATACATACTGTTTGACTAACAACAGGTTAAAATCAGTAGTTAGAAACTGGTAAAATTCCTTCTCTAAAATTCAATACTAAAACTGCCTCGTTATTGCATTCTCGCCTAGATATCATGCCTTAGGTTCTGAAGTTAAAAAGGCCTTACTTGTGTTTGAGTCATGCTAATTATGTGCATAACCTGTGGAGGATACTTGGGCCTCATATATGCTCTTATTTGTCTCTCCCCTTATTTGCAGTTCTAATTGTTTTTTCTTGTCGCTTAGAATCTTGTCCTTTAAACCTAAGTGGTCAGCCTAGTACCTCCTTTAGGATAGTAGTCCTAGCCTCCTCCGGGACTGATAGGATGGGACGGGTAATGGCACGCAATAGAGTTCGTGACCAACACACGTTTTAATTACCTTCACGGGGTGGGAAAAGGTAGAATATGGATATGATGACCAGTGCGCTAATACCACGTGTAGCCCCTCTCTGAGGAGTGTCTACCACAGTTGTGGATCCTGAGGGGTGCCTAATACCTTCCCCTTAGGATAATTTCAAGCACTTACCTAATATCTGGTAATGCAAACTAGTCTCATGAGTTAATTACTCTAGGTGCCCTAACACACCTTAAAAACCGTTAGGTGGCGACTCTTCTTTTAACCCTCTTCCTTTAAAAGGAGTTGTCAGAATGTCATGAACCCGATCTCCGTTTACGGAAAAGAAAAGGGGCGCGAAAGTTACCATGGAGGTTACAAATATTTAACATCATGAATAACAATTACCAAGAGGGTTGGAACTCTTAGAAGCTAAACGAATTTAAGAAAATAAGTCTCGTTAAAAGTCGACCAATTAGGAATGTTATAACATGTACTTTTGGGGTGAGAGTAGTGTGAATAACATGATAAGGAGGTTATGCTATGATTTATTTTAGTCATATCATAGTCGTGTGTTATGTTTTGAAGTCAAGTAAGTTGTGGAACAAAGATTTGCACAGGTCATCACAAGTTACATTCATAAATGTGCTGAAAATTAGGTCAAATATCTCTGCGATTTTCCCCAAATATACTTAGAGTTATAGGGTGATCCACTCATCATATTGAATATTATGAGTCCATTTTCTTATGAATTAAACCATTTGTCAATACGACCTCGGAGTAGAGAGATATTTGCAGTTTCGCGAGACTACACAAGTGACAAATAGGTGTGTCACTTAAGCTTTTTGAGAAATAAATTTCATGTGTTATATAAGGTCTTTTTGGGACATATTATCTATCAAATTGAAGGTCATGGAATTTAGTTTCTAACTTTCTTAACCGTTCGTTCATACAACATCCAGATAAAAAGATATAAGCATTGGAAGAAGGGCCAATGCTAAGGTGCCAAGCTAGTACCTCTTTGACTTTTCAAAAGTTGATATATATAGGTTTTAAATCGTCTTTCTATCCATTTTTCATATAACACGACCACAGAACCCCCATAAACTTACCCTTAATCTCTCTACAAGGGTTCCAAAGATGATTAACATCCCGGGTACAAAATCAAGAAGCAATAACATTAGAACGATCCCTACGATGTAAGCATCGCTATATCACCTCTCTTTTTCTTTATAGTTTGAGTTTTGGAAGGTACTTCTTAGTTAATAAAAAGTCTAATTTCTGTATTTAAGCTTTTAAATATCAAGGAAGGCTGATAATTTAATTTCTTAATCGTTAGAACTCACGGGACGGTGATCGAAAGCCGTGCGTTCGGTTTATTTCACTTTTAGTAGATTGTTTTGTAGTCCACTTGTGTTGGCCTATTTTGCTGCTGATTTATAGAGTTTGGAAGGATAAAGGGTGTGGAGATTAGTAGGCTGATCGCTCGTCGTTGCAATTTCAGGCTAATTAATAACTTGTTGAATGGGTGTGTTATGGTATGTTTAGGGTTTTTGTTGTATTAAAGGTTCCTAATTGTAGTTAGGTTGTTTTTGATTTACTGGTTGTATTGTGTTGTTGTCTCTCCTATTCTAGGCTTGAGAGAGCAGTAAAATTAGGGGAAATGCTGTCCGTTTTATTTTAGAATCGAGTTATCGTTTGAGATACGTGATATACTAGCGTCATCCAAGTTTTAAATGTATTATTTGTTAATAGGGTTGGCGCGCTAGTTGTCGTAAGCTTGTTGTTGAGTTGCATTAATGACTTGAGGTATGTTAAGACTAAACCTTTCCTTCATTTTGGAATGATTCTGTATATACATGTGTTTGATAACGAGGCATAAAGAGAAGTTCGTATTCCTGATTGTGTGTACATTATCCTAGTCTCATAAGCTACAGTATTCTCCCTTATCGCGACTTTATATTCAGTTAAGTGTTGTCTTCTTTCAGGCAGGAGAGTAGAGAGTATATATGTATGTACAGTATTATAGTATTTTTACCACCATTGAGCTATAATCGGTAGGTAGGCTCCTATTGGAAACCTCTGATCAGATGGTAAGTTATATACCGAGCCGACTATGGATGAACGCCTATGAGCGAGCCCAGAATGGCCAAGATACAAAGCCTAGTATGGTCGAGCACCTATGAGCGATACTACTATGGCGAAGCAGTTACACATACTGAGCCTTATAGGGCCGGACAACTATTTTACTTACTATATTGAGAGAGATGAGCCAGTATTAACAGGTAAGCATATCTTCAAATTATATTTGACTCCTAGGTACTTTCAGGTATTATATTATCAGTTCAGTTTTAACTTTAAGTTATTCTGCTGCTGTAACGACCCGGTCGGTCATTCCGTAGAATTTGCATTATTATTGCTGTTATTGCCTTGTCATAGGTTGGTTATGTTGTTTATGATGTGTTAGAGTCGGTTGGCTCGGGTTCAGAATGGCTGTAGTGAGAATTGAGACATTTAGTCTCTAAAAATAGCTTTGTAGTTGGAAAAGTCAATTGAGAGTTGACTTATTGGTAAACGACCTCGGAATGCGTATTTTATGGCTCGGATAGCTTCGTTAGGTGATTTGGGACTTAGGAGTGTGTTCGTAATATTTTTGTGATGTCTGGTGTAGAATTAGGCTTGAATTGGCGAAAGTTAGTTTTTGGCGATTTCCGACCGGCAGTGGAAAATAGGCTATCGGGGTTGGAATGGAATTCCGGAAGTTGGAACAGGTTCGTAATGTCATTTTGGATATGTGTGCAAAATTTCAGGTCAATCGGATGTGTTTTGGATAGTTTCGGCATCATTGGTGGAATTTAGAAATTTCAAAGTTCATAGGCTTGAATTTGATGTGATTTAGTGTTTTTGCGTTGTTTTTGGTGATTCGAAGGCTCGACTAAGTTTGTGTGATGTTATGGGATGTGTTGGTATGTTTTGGTTGAGGTCTCGAGGGTTTCGGGTGAGTTTCGGGTGGTTTCATACCATTTCTAGTTGCTGATTTTTGGCTTCAGGGGTGTACAATGCGATAACATTGATCTGGATGCGTTAGCATAGAGAAATTTTTGAAAAATCTAGTTGTGCTATGCGATCGCATAAGGCTTCCCGCGATCGCATAAAGTAAAATTTCTGCTGCACTGTCCCGACTTTGGAAGCTTATAACTCACAATCTATAAGGACTTTGAAGATGATACAAAATTGAAAGTTGTAGCTCTTGATGTCTAGTTTTCATAAAGTTAAGCCAATTGTAATTTGGAGTTTTTTTACAAAACGTTATGACCAGTATACTAGAGGCTATCCGAAAGAGTTGGAGAAGGCTGTTGGAAAATTTGTTCTATGCGATCGCAAAGAAAAGGCCGCGATCGCATAGGATTAAATAAGGGATGGTAAATTTTGTTCATCGCGAACGCGAGGAATAGGCCGCGTTCGCATAGAGTAATCTGGGCAGTGTATTTAATTATCCCCATCCGCGACCTTTGCCCACTTTTCCACCATTTTTGAACGGGAATAGAGCTTTTGGAGCTATTTTGAAGAGGGAAAACGATTGTTCTTCATTGAGGTAAGGATTTTGGACCCCATAACTTGATTATATGTGATTAAGGACTAAATTAATAGTGTTTAATTGGGGAAAATCAATAGAAAAAGGTGAAGTTAGGGCTTGAGATTAGGAGGCCTTTTAGGGATGATTTGAGGGGTCAAATGGACTCCGATTTCAGAGTTCTTTATATGTACGGACTCGTGAGATGATGAATATTATTTTGGTATAAAGTTTGTCGAGTTCCAAGGCGCGGGCCCGGGGGTCAAGTTTTTGCTAATTTCGGGTTTTGTGTATAAAGTTGATATTTTTCAATTGGAATTCATTCCCTTAGCATAATTTGATGTGAAAAATCTGAACTTGATAGATTTGGAGCACTCGGAAGTTGATTCGAGAGGCAAGCGTATTGCGGAATAGCTTTTCGGGCTAGATTGAGGTAAGTAATGTCTTTAAATCCTGTCCTGAGGGTATGAAACCTCGGACTTTACATCCTTTCACGGTTTTGGAGTGACACACACACTGGATGACGAGTGTGGGGCGTGCACAGAGTGGAAATTTTGAAAGATGTTCCTTTTAGGCAACTATTGAGTTGCGAAACTGCTTTTAAAGCATAGGTTTTATAGTATTACTATGTTTTGACATATTTGGGCTGTAAGCCATGTTTGGGGCCTAGTGCCGATCTGTTCTAACCCCTTGGGGGCTACTTTACTGATATTCCTCACTTATACTTATTATTTTGCACTAAGTCTTTCTTACTAAATTTGTTTTGACACTCAGAGTTTATTGATATTATTTCTTGAAATGAAATACTGTTTTGGGTCGAGAACCCCGTTTATTCATGGCCCAAGTGGCATGCTGAGAGTGTCTAACTGAGTGAGGCTGAGGGACAATATTGTGAGGATGTTATGATATGAGAGAGGTTGAGTGCTTGAGAGTGATTGATGTCATGATTTGGCTTGTTTATAGTGCTTGGGCTGTAGGAGCCCCTCCGGAGTCTGTACACACCCCCAGTGAGCGCAGGTACCTACTGAGTGCGAGTGCCGAGTGATGAGTGATTGGGAGGCATGAGTGAAAGTGAGGTTTCCCGTGGGTCTAATACTGAGTGATGGTGAGGTGCTGAGGGAAATTGTTACGAGTGATGATTATGGCCCGAGGGGTAGTTTTATGATGATATTTTACTGAGTTTTTGACTATGATTCACTTCATTTTTCAAATTGATATTACTGAGAGTTTTACTGAGAAATATTGGAAATATACTTGTTTCAAATGATTTTATGGAAACTGGTTTTCGAACTAATGTATTTGATGTATACTTTATGTAGACTTGATGTTTTACTGTTTTGTGGATTGGTGTATCTGTGTTGTGTGATTCTTATTCTCAGATTGTGATTTATTTTCATTACTACTGAGTTGGCGTACTCATCATTACTCCCAGCACCCCTGTGTGCAGATCCAGGTACTGGTTCGGAGCAGTAGTCGTCCGAGTTCGTTGTCATCAGTTTTTGGGATTTCGAGGTAGCTGTCCAGCGTCCGCATCTTCTCCATTTCCCTTCCTTTATTAGTATTAGTATTTTATTCATAGACATTGTTTATGACATTAGCAGAGTTAGTTTATTTCTTAGATGCTCGTGATCGGTTGACTCCAGTCTTGGGGGATTTGTTTAGACAATAGATTATGTTAAATTTTAATTGCTTATTATTCTAGTAATTATTGGTTTGAGTAATTATATTGAAACAAAATGTGTAGTTAGATGATGGTTGGCTAGCCTAGTTCCACGATAGGCGCCATCACGACCTGTTAGGATTTGGGGTCGTGACAAGTTAGTATCAGTGCTCTAGGTTACATAGGACTCAACGATCATGAACATATTTAGTAGAGTCTTGCTGATCGGTACGAGTACGTATATACTTATCTTCGAGAGGTTGCAGAACCCTTAGGAAACATTCCACATTCTTGAATTCTTGTCGTGCGAATCCATTTTATTTATCCAAAGCGTAACTCCTGGAATTACTTTCATGTATTCGAATGCGCACGCGAGCGCTTGGTATCAGTTGTGCGTAGTCGACTTGTGACTTCCATGGGTGAGATGTGATTTTTAGCATGTTGATAATAGGCCAGTCAAAAGGACTTGAGGCCAGATTGTTGTCTGTGGCTTGAGTGCCGAGCTTTCATTTGGGTGAGCACATGTGTTGGGGGACTTATATGTCCGTTTGTGTCCTTATTGATTGAACTTTGTGACAAGATGACTACATGGTGAGTGTGATCAGATAGTTAGATGTATTCAGGTTGTTAATTGTGACCAAAATGAATTGGCGGGAGATATTGCAAGAACCATTGATTATTTGACTTCTCTATTGAGTTAGAATATGGCTTCGAGTTATAAGTATTGAAGGAACTCTCGTGTAGTTTAGTTGTGGAGTGAAGTGGGTTTTCCTATTATGTTCTGAGTTCTTGTGATGTCTTTTGAGCTGACCAATGCCCCAGCAGCGTCTATGTATTTTATTGCCGGTGTATTCAGTCGTGTTATAACTCCTTTGTTGTTGTATTTATTGATGGCGTCCTGCCGTACTCTCGTAGCCAGAGATAGCATACTCGGCATTTGATGATAGTATTACAAGGATATAGGGAGGAGAAGCTTCATGCGAAGTTCTCCAAGTGTGAATTGT
Source organism: Nicotiana undulata (assembly GCA_005239495.1). Lineage (NCBI taxonomy): Eukaryota > Viridiplantae > Streptophyta > Magnoliopsida > Solanales > Solanaceae > Nicotiana > Nicotiana undulata. The sequence continues at coordinate 15,787 of ML250243.1, read as the reverse complement.
TGGCTCAATTTAGTAGCATTCTTGGGACACGTGGTGTCCAGTGAAGGTATCTATGTAGTCAGACGAGTGTGAGTAGAGCTTCCATAAGCTCAAGAATTCCTTGACCACAACCCTAGTGTTAGTATTGCCATCAGCTTCAGGTTCTTATACCGCTAAATGGGATGTCTTGGGGGAAGGCAGTGGTTTTGTTCTAATGTAGGAAGGTATAGTAATTTCGTGATGGCTATGATTTTCGGAAGGGTATAAGGAGATAACATTTTGAGATTAAGCAGGTAGGGGTATCTCCTGCGGGTTGTCTTGAGGTGTGTGACCCTTATATTTATCTGTAGCAAGTTCTTTTCTACCAGTAGATGATGTATGTTGTAATTTGAGTTTAGCTCGCTTGTGGGAGTTGGCATGATCATTACAATGGTGAATGCGAGATTCGCGGGGGATGCTGCATTTCATGCCTTCAGGTCCCTATAGACAGCTGGATATAGCTTCCCAGTAGACAAAATCAAACATCAACTTGGTTGGTAAGCTCCACTTCCTCGGACTTACCAGGTCTATACCTTGGAGTCCATACAGGTTGATGGGTAGGTCGAGGCCCTGTCCTGACCATGATACAATTTAGTTATCCCTAGAGGCTTGTGGACGAGTCCTGTACATTTTTAATATCAGTATTGTGGCTTTACCAGCCGTATTTATATGTTTTGTTTGGTATTACTGATTGTAGACGTTATTTTCAGATGATTCAGAATATGGACTCATTGGCGTGAGTTAAGGGTTGCCCCTCCAGAGTTCATAGTTACAGAGTGGTACGCTAGGGCCGAGTATGGAACCGAGTACCGGCCACGCCTCTTCAGGTTTTGGGCGTGACATTAACTTTGGCTCTGGTACCAATTGTAGCGAATCTCAATATGAAATCTCCATTGAGACTTGATCGGTTCCAACCCTACACCACTATATATAGTAGCAAGGAGTGGTTGATGCAATTTTACCTGATGAGGTTGGGATCGATTTCCATATGGAGTTAATTTGGTTTGGAGTCAGATATCTAACTAATCTAGATGTGCGTGTTGTTTCTAATTGCACTTCTAAAAATTGTTGTGATTGATTCTATTCTAAGTTTGATACTATTAAATGCTAAGAGTAATCTAAGTACAATATTTTTGTGAAAGTTTCCAAGGGTTAAAAGGCACTAGGGAAGTGACTTCTGTTAGGTTAGTATCTAATGGGTATCGAGAATCTAGGACAAGCTTGTTATGATTGAGGTCGTGATATAACCATCACACATAAGTGTTCACTCTATTCCTCTCGGTAGTTTGAGTGGCTTTGCCCGATTTGGCTTTCTAAAGCCCAAATGGGTGTTCATGCAACATAAGTGAAATTGGCTCAAGTCGGGTATTACTATCTCTAGGTTTAACCCTTTAATTGGGGCTATCAATCTCTTGAATTCACCCCAATTCCTTGTTAGCCTAAATTTCCTAGACTTAGGCCCTCTTTATCAAGAAGAGTCTAAGTCATAAAGGCACGAATCAGTGTTTGCAACCACTAATTCTACAATTAAAGCATGAATTACCCTAAATATCACTAACCCATAAACAATTAAGTCCTAAAATTCAAGACCCATTAAATACGCATACTAGGGTTGGTCACAACCCTAGATATGGTGTCTACTAGGCTACTCATGATAATTGCAGAAATCAAAGATAAAGATGAAATATAAGCCATAATATTAAATTGAAAGATGAAAATCTAAAGTTTCAAGAGAAATATACTACAAAATTGCCCAAAAAGGGTCAAAACCGTTGTTCACGTGCTAAACTAGACAAAAGTTTTGCTAAAGTTTCTAAAAGGATCTATTTATACTATGCTAAAAATTCCGGACAAAAATACCTTTACAGAGGATTCGCGGACGCGTAATTCTGACCGCGTCCGCGCTTGGGCTTTTGCGGCCGCGTAATAGTGAGCGCGGTCCGCATTTCTTCAATTCTAGGCTTGGGTTAGGCTTAGTTTCGCTGACCGCATAATATTCACCATGTCCGCGTGAGGTTCATTCGCGGCCGCGTAATTTTGACGCGGACCGCGTTCTTCATTTGAGCCCAAATTTTACCATTATGAGAATTAAGCATAAGAAAATTTGTACTCTTTATATGAGATTAGAAAAATTAGAAGTTGAGAAAATATATGTATTTTTACATGGATATTTTAATGAAATAATAGTGTATGTATTGATTTTATATGGTACCACATGACTATGATAGTAGGGTACACAAAGTGTGATAAAAGTGAGTAGCAAAAAAATGCTCCCTAGCATGAANCCCCCCCCCCCCACAAACCACCAGACATCAACAAAACTCCACTACAATTTCATCAACAATAACTATCCAAAACAACTTTCAAGGAAATGCTGATATCAAATGATCCTATGAGCTTTCCACGCACACTTCACAAATCAGACGACTAAAACCTAGACTACACTATGGAAGATAGAGGTATGATGAAAGAAACACTGGAAGCTCCATCATACGTAATAAGCAAGATAACACTCTCGGATGAGGATACAACAAGAATCTATGCACCATAGAAGCATGCAGTTATAGTTAAGTTATTTGGGAAAAGGATGCTACACCAATAACTTCGAGCAAAAATCCAGGAACTTTGGAAACCAACGGAGGAGATAAAGCTAATAGACTTGGGTGAAGACTACTTCATCATCAAATTTACTAAAAGAGAAAACATGGATTTAACACTACATCAAGGTCCATGGTTTGTTAATGGGCATTATATTTCCGTGGCTAAATGGAGGCCAAATTTTGCGGCAACAAAAGAAAAAATCACTACCTCAGCCATATGGATTCGACTGCCACAATTACCAACTGAGTTTTATGATAAAACAATCCTGGAAAAAATTGGGAATTCAATAGGTCGTCTACTCAAAATAGATGTGTGCACATCAACTACGGTAAGGGGTCGCTATGCTCGTCTATGTGTGGAACTCCCACTGGACCATCCAGTGCAACCCTACATCTATATTGGTTCACATAAGCAATCCATCCACTACGAAGGAGAAAAACTATTATGCACAATTTGTGGAATGATGGGGCACATCTCAAACGCCTACTCCAATGCCCAAAAACCATCAATATCACAAACAATTATAGAGTGCACAAAGGAGGGCACTAATGAATAAAACGAAACAGAAGGATGGAAGATTGTCAACTTCAATAAAAATAAGCGGCATCATGGGAAAATCCGGTCCCCTGATAAATCACCGTCCAAGGAGCATCACAGAAATCCAGGTACCTCTGTAAATCGTCTCCATACAAGCAATGGTAAGGCCCAAGATACTCAACATCACCACTACAAAGCTAAGGTCTCCACTAATTCTCAATACCACATAGAACAATCAACCCCTAAGAAACACATGGAAAACAATTCACCCATTCCGGTTCAAAACCACTTTATCACTCTTGATCATGAGCAAACGGTTTTGGAGGATAAAGAAAAAAATGAAAATAATAATTACAATACAACCTACCATGCACATCCACACGTGGCCATTTTAAATAAAAAAAGGCCAACATGGACATAAGCGTGTCCAACCAAAATGGCGACGATATGTGTGCCATGCAATTAGAAGAGGCTAACACAATCATCAAACCTAGTCTTAGCACTAATCCCACACAGCAAGAAATAAACCTCACAGACACAACTAATACACACACTACTAACACTCAATTAATCACTAAAAGCCAACCGGAGAAACTAGAAAACATCAAAACCCCTAAGCATGCAAGCCATTTGTCCTTAACTACAACAACCACAAGACAAATGTCTTACATCAACACACATGGAAAAAATCCTACAACATCTCCTAATGAACCTATTAGTATCTTCACTGACCACTCCAACTCCATGCAAGAAGATCTTCCAATCACTACTCCTACCCCAAATCAAATACTTCCTCTGGAAGCACTTACCTTTCCACACACTCTTCCTCCAATAAATACAACTGTGTCTTCACACGATTCCAAGAATTCCATACTCCTTGAGAAGAAGACACACACTTATCCAAATTCTCCGACAACAAAGAACCAATCCAATGGAAAACCGCCAAGCCCCTCCTCCTCAACCACTAGCCCCACAAATTATATTTGTCCAACCCCCACAACCACAAGACTACCAACCATTATCTTGGATGGAGATGGGACCCATGGTCCATGCCATCTCGTTCAACATTCAAGTGAACGGGTAGGACACCATAATGATCTTACAAAACACACAATATCTATCTCAACTTGTCACGGAGGGCATGAGAATTTCCATGAGCAATTACTTGAACCCAAATTGGTTGAACAACATCCTTCAACCACTATCTCCATCATTGAATCAAAACTTTGTCCATGCAATGAGGGTCGAATGGCACATGCCCCCCACTTCAACCCAATCCAGCCACAGAACCTACTTCCAAATCTACCATTCTTTCCCCCAGACATCCGAACAGTCATGAATCCGATATTTCTACCTTGGACACCACACAACAAGTTCAGGAACATGAGAAGAATCAAGAGATTCCCCATGCACCTCCTTCCCCACCCCAGGCCATGCAAGAACCAGACGTACCCCAAGCCATGCAAGAGCCAAACCTGGAGGCAGCAGAAATGGAAGAAGAGGCCGTAAACCCTTTCAACCTCAACTCAGAACAATTCCTAGACTTCTCAAACCTAGACGGGGTAAAAATCTATCTCTTTACGGAGAGGCAGGAAAAGAGGCACGTGCTCAATTCTCCACTAACACTCTACAAGTGCTCGATGGACATTAGACCACCTCAAGACCCAATTGTGGGCAACTGAGAAATGATACTGGTTCCCTCTATGAGGAGGAATCTCATCTTTCTGGGTGGAGTGAGGGAGAATGGAGACCCACAAAGCCCAAACATCAATCAATCCATGAATCAACCAACTAATATGTCACGACCCCAAATCCTAACAGGTCGTGATGGCGCCTATCGTGGAATTAGGCTAGCCAACCATCACATAACTACACATTTGGTTTAATATAATATCTCAAAAAGATTAATAACCGACAAAAATGAGTATAAAAATTTCTTTAAATCCTTAAGCAAATATAATATAATCTCCTGTCTAAACAAATCCCCCAACACTGGAGTCAACCGATCACGAGTATCTAAGAAATAAACTAACTCTGCTAATGTCATCAACAATGTCTAGGAATAAAATACTAATACTAATAAAGGAAGGGAAATGGAGAACCTGCGGACGCTGGACAGCTACCTCGAAATCCCAAAAGCTGATGACAACGAACTCAGACGACAACCAGTACCTGGATCTGCACACAGGGGTGCAAGGAGTAATGATGAGTATGCAAACTCAGTAGTAATGAAAATAAATCACAGTCTGAGAATAAGAAACACACAACACAGATACACCAATCCACAAAATAGTAAAACATCAAGTCTCAATACAGTATACATAAGTTCGAAAACCAGTTTCCATAAAATCCTTTGAAACAAGTATATTTTTCCAATATTTCTGAGTAAAATTCTCAGTAATATCAGTTTGAAAAATGAAGTGAATCATAGTCAAAAGTCAGTAAAATATCGTCATAGAACTGCCCCTCGGGCCAAAATCATCACTCATAACAATTCCCCTCAGCACCTCACCATCACTCAGTATCAGCCCCGCGGGCAACCTCCCTGTCACTCATGCCTCCCAATCACTCATCACTCGGCACTCGCACTCATTAGGTACCTGCGCTCACTAGGGGTGTGTACAGACTCCGAGGCTCCTACATCCCAAGCGCTATCAACAAGCCACACCATGGCATAAATCACTCTCAGACACTCGACCTCTCTCATATCATAACATCCTCACAACATTGGCCCTCGGCCGCACTCAGTCAGACACTCTCTGCATGCCACTCGGGCCATGAATAAAACGGGGTTCTCGACCCAAAATAGTATTTCATTTCAAGAAATAGTAATATTATCAAATAAGAGTGTCAACAATTTCACAAGAAAGACTGAGTGTAAAATCATAGTTTCAAAGTAGTGAGAATATCAGTAAAATAGACCCCAAGGGGTTAAACAGATCGACACTAGGCCTCAAACATGGCTCACAACCAAAAATATCAAATCATAGTAATATTGTAAAACATATGCTTCAAAAGCAGTTTCGCAACTCAATAGTTGCCTAAAAAGGAGCATATTTCCAAATTTCCAATTCGTGCATGCCCCACACTCGGCATTCAGTGTGTGTGTCACTTCAAATCCGTGAAAGGATGTAAAGTCCGGGGTTTCATACCCTCATGACAGGATTTAAAGACATTACTTACCTCAAACTAACCCGAAAAGCTACTGTGCAACCTGCTTGCCTCTCGAATCAACTTCCGAGTGCTCCAAATCTATAAAGATCAGATTTTTCACATCAATTCATTCTTAGGGAATGAATTCCAAACGAAAATACCAATTTTAGCACAAAACCCGAAATTAGCCAAAATCCGACCCACGGGCCCGCGTCTCGAAGCTCGACAAGTTATATACCAAAATGTTCTTCATCATCTCACGAGTCCGTACATATAAAGAACTTGAAAATCGGAGTTCGTTTGACCCCTCAAATCATCCCTAAATGGTCTCATATTCTCAAGCCCTAATTCCATCTTTTTCTACTGATTTTCATAAATAAAACAATGATAATTTGGTCCTTAATCACATATTATCGAGTTATAGAGTCCAAAATCCTTACCTCAATGAAGAACAATGGCTTTCTCTCTTCAAAATCGCCTCAAAAGCTCTCTTCCCGTTCAAAAATGGTGGAAAAGTGGGTATTGGTCGCAGAGGGTTTTAATATAAACTGATCAGTGATTCCTTCATCGCGAACGCGGCCTCCTCCCCCCGTTCGCGAAGCACATTTTCTCTAGGCCCCCAGATTACCCTACGCGAACGCACAAAAAAGGTCGCGATCGCGATGCCTTCCTGGCCAACCCTCTGCGAACGCGGTCGACCCCTCGCGCTCACACAAGTCAAAACTCCCTGGGGGTCCAATCGCTCAGGCCTCTTCGCGAACGCGTGCCTTTAACCGCGAACGCGGTGCTTCCTCACCCTACACCTATGCGGTCGCATCTTCCCTTTCGCGAACGTGAAGAAAAAATTAGCCACCTCCCCAGATAACCTTCCGCGAATGCGATGACCAATATTTCTGCAACATCACACCAGCAAAAACAGCAGACTTTACAAGTTCAAAATTTCCCGTTAATCATCCGAAATCAATCTCGAGCCCCTCGGGACCCCAAATAACTATACCAAAACATCATATATGATCATTAAAACTTAGTTTCACTCTCGAAACACTAAAAATAACATCAAAACACCAAAATCACATCGAATTCAAGCCTAAGAACTTTGAAATTTCTAAAATCCACCAACAATGCCGAAACTATCCAAAACACATCCGATTGACATGAAATTTTGTAGACATATCCAAAATGACATTATAAATCTGTTCCAACTTCCAGAATTCCGTTCCGACCCCGGTAGCCTATTTTCCACTGCCGACCGGAATCACCTAAAACTAACTTTCGCCAATTCAAGCCTAATTCTACACCGGACATCAAAAAAATATTCCGAACACACTCCTAAGTCCCAAATCACCTACCGAAGCTATCCGAGCCATAAAATCCGCATTCCGAGGTCATTTACCAATAAATCAACTCTCAGTTGACTTTTTCCACTTTAAGGTTCTTTTTAAAGACTAAATGACTAAATTCTCACTACAACCATTTTTAACTCAAGCCAACCAACTCTAACACATCATAAACAGTATAATCAACCTATGACAAGGCAATAATAGTAATTATAATGTAGGTTCTATGTAACGATCGACCAGGTCGTTACATTATATTATAGTTTGGAATATCATGAGGGGTAATAAGGACAACTTCAGGAGGAATTTTAGGGTGATGATCGACACTCATATACCTTGCCTAGTTACACTACTTGAAACTAGAATTGTTGATCATGAAGTGTGGATTGATGATTTTGGCTTCACTGTGTTAATTGAAGTCCTTGCGAAGAGACAATATGGTGGCATAGTTGTTATGTGGAAGCATGAAATAGTTACAGTGCACAACTTCATTCGTAGGAATCATGAAATACATGCAACAATTGAGGTAAGACCTATTAAAAAAACTTGGTTATTTTCGTCTATTTATGCTAGTACTAATTATCAATGTAGAAATCTTATGTGGGATAATTTAGGAAACATAGCTTTCAATTATGATGGACCTTGGTTGATAGGTGTAGATTTTAACGATATCATAGGGTCACACGAGAAATTTGGAGGGAGGCGAATTAACAATTCTAGGGCAGGTTACTTACAAAATAAAATGGAGAATTGTAGACTTATGGATTTAGGTTACAAAGGATGAAGTATACTTGGTCAAACCATAGACACAAAAATAGGGGCTTTATTATGGAAAGACTAGACAAAGCTCTAGGAAATGAGAAATGGTGTGATTTATTCTTAAAATATTCAATAATTCACCTACCTAAGACACACTCATATCATAATCCTATAATGATAGAGCTTATACCTAGAACTAGACAAAAACATGTCCAACCCTTCAGGCTAGAAACCTTTTGGTGAAAACACCCGACTTTTCCTAACCTAGTTAGGTCTCATTGGACAGATAATGACTACCCTAAGTCCAGTAACTCCTTCTTAGAGGGTGTTAAAACGTGGAAACATAAAACCTTTGGTGATATAATGGGTAAACAAAGATAATTGCTAGCTAGGATTCAGGGTATCCAAAACTCTACAAATTACCATACAAGCAATTTTCTTCAGTCATTGGATTTATCTCTTAAAAAAGAATGCAATGATCTCCTTAGGAGAGAAGAAGACTATTGAAAATTAAGGTCAAGGATCGATTGGCTAAACGAGGGAGAAGCAAATACAAAATTCTTTCATATAATGGCCTCTAACAGAAGAAGAAGAAACAAAATTAATTACTTCAAGGATGAAGAAGGAAATTGGATAAATGACCATGAATTAATCATGTCACATGTCACAAACTATTTTAAAAACATTTTTACAACCTCTCATACCTTCACTGACAAGAAATGTTTAGGCACTAATCCCTCAAATCTTAAAAAAATAGATTTAATCACACTAGATGATCCTCTACTGGATATTGAAATCAAAAATGCTATTTTTTCTTTTAAGCCCTTCAAGGCACCTGGACCAGATGGCCTCCACCCTTTTTTAATAAAAAATATTGGAATATTGTTGGTCAACCGGTTACAAAGTGCTTTCATAGTATTTTCAAACATCAGGTAATCCCTAAGGAAATCAACAAAACATACCTTTGTTAGATTCCCAAATTCACAATGCGAATAATATAAAAAACTTTCGACCAATTGGACTATGTAATACTATCTACAAAATTATCACAAAAATACTAGCAAATCGTCTTAAACCTTTTTTAGACAACATAATCAGTCCCTATCAAGCTAGTTTTATGAAGAATAGAAGAGCATCCGACAATGCTATTATTATTCAAGAGTTAGTTAGCAATCTTAGGAAAATTAGGGGTAAACATGGCCACATGCTGATCAAAATAGACTTGGAAAAGTCTTTTGATCGCATTGAGTGGTCATTTGTCCACCACACTCTTGTATATTTCAATTTTGCCACCAAAATTTCTAAATTACTTCTTAGATGTATCTCTACTAGCTCTTTATCAGCGTTAGTAAATGGATCTACCACTACCTTTTTCGAACCAAGTAGAGGCATTAGGCAAGGAGACCCTTTATCTCCTTACATCTTTATTTTATGCCTTGAAATGTTGTCTAGATATATTACCAATCAAGTAGACACTCGTCAACGGGATCCTATTACCATTGGGAGAACAAATATTAGTTTTTCACATCTATTTTTTGCAGATGACTTAATATTAATGGCTAGGGCAAATGAAAAATCATGCCATGCCATAAAACTAGGTCTAAATGCTTTTTGCTCCCTTAGTGGTCAAAGCATAAACCTTGCTAAATCAGAAATTATGTTCTCCCAAAATTGTAACCCTACAATAATCAATACTATTTCAAGCACATTGGGGTTTAATAGGGGTGAAAATTTCGAGAACTACTTGGGATTTCCAATCCTAAATAAAAATCCTAGACCAACGGACTATAATTTTATTATAGATAAAATGAAAGCAAGATTGGCTAGTTGTAAGATGAGATTCATCAATATGGCGGGCAGAACGACTCTAGCTCAATCATGTCTAAACTTTGTACGAAACTATTACATGCAATACACACTCCTCCCTACTAAAACATGCATCAAAATTGATAAAATACAAAGGAACATTATTTGGGGTTCAAGTGAAACCAAAAGAAAGCTTCACATGATTAGTTGGTCAAATATATGTAAGCCTAAATAATTGGGGGGGGGGGGGGTGCTGAATAATCCCCACTAAAAAATTTT
>ML250238.1:31161-59332 GCA_005239495.1 Nicotiana undulata | reverse complement strand
GAGCTAACCTTTTTCTTAGGTCTGCAAATCAAACAAACTCCGCATGGAACAATGATTCATCAGAAAAAATATGTGAGAGAACTACTCAAGAAGTTCAAAATGGAAGATTCAAAGGAGATAGATACCACAATAGCCACAACTACAAAATTAGATGTGGATGAACTTGGTTCATCCGTTGATCAGAAGACGTACAGAGGGATGATTGGATCTCTACTATATCTTACTTCAAGTAGACCTGATATTGTGTTCAGTGTGGGACTATGTGCTAGGTTTCAAGCCAATCCAAAGGAGTCACATCTCACTGCAGTAAAGAGAATCTTGAGATATTTGAAGGGCACTACTGATTTGTGCCTTTGGTATCCTAAAGGTAGTAATTTTGACCTTGTAGGATATGCTGATGCTGATTATGCAGGTTCCCTGGTTGACTGGAAAAGTACTTCAGGTATGGCTCACTTTTTGGGCTCCTGCCTTGTATCTTGGGCTACCAAGAAACAAAATTCAGTAGCCTTGTCTACTGCTGAGGCTGAATATGTGGTTGCAGCCTCTTGCTGTGCTCAGTTGCTGTGGATTAAGCAACAACTCCTGGACTTTGGTATAGATGTGGGATGCATTCCTATTTACTGTGATAACACTAGTGCAATTAGTATGACTAAGAACCCGGTTCATCACAAGAGAACTAAGCACATAGATGTTAGGCACCATTTCCTGAAGGATAATTATGAGAAGGGGATGATCTCAATTGAATTTTGTGCCACTGATCATCAAATTGCTGATATATTTACCAAAGCATTGAGTAAGGAGCATTATGAGAGAAACATGCTTGAATTAGGGATGATTAAGATCACCTATTGGAAAAAAAAAAGGAGAGGAGAAAGTTTTATGGCTAGAAATTTTAATTGGGTACTTAATCAGATTAATAATTGCTCAGCACTATGTCTTTGTTGTCATACTCTTTTGCCATGTATTAATATGATTCCCTAGTTGCTAATGATGTTTCTCTATTTTGTGAATTGAGGCAAAACAAAGATTTTTAACAAGATGAACCTGGTTCATCCATGATGGTTTACATGATTGAGAAGGTACCTTCTCATCTCCATACATGTATTAATTCAAGTACAGTCATACATGAGTAGGACTCTATCCTTTTATGGTTCAGTTCAAATTCTTGTACTTACCCAAAATGAACCAGTTTCAAAAAGTTCCGTCTTATTAAATTAGCATAGTTTTAGGGGGAAAGAAACGGTCTAATCAATGTCAAATCACTGACAGTCCTTAATCGATTAGTATCCTACTTGTGTTAATACTCGTCCGTTACAATAACCCCAGCCATAAGTTATAAATAGGCCATCATTACCAATAGTGAATAAAGCTATCGACGAACCCTGTTCAAGTCATTCAACACTCAAATCTCCACTGTCTTTTGCCCTTTCTTTTTTTTTCTCTCAAAAATTAAAAATGTCGTCTGCTTCATCTGATTCCCAAAATCGTGACTACGATGAAGGAGTATATGAGTCTGATTCCCCACCGGTATACAGTTCTGAATCCTCTGAGACACCTGAAACCCCTGAATACCATGAGGCTCTTAGACCTACACCAAACCCTATTCCAGCCCCAAAACCCCGTCGTGTCAAGGTTCTTGCACGTAAATCTGTGGCTTCAGGGTCACGAGCAAAGTTCTTGGAAGATTTATTACAGGCTGAAGAAGAACCCAAACCTGATTCATCTAGTGAATCATTTAAATCAGCACAAGAGGACGATGCACCTGGTTCTTCAAGTGCTGAGAAAGGTAATACTGATGTTACCTCTGTGTTAAATTCTGAAAATAGATTTGTGCTAGTTGGGTCTGTGGTGAATGTGGAAGTGCCAAGAAGGCCAAGAAAAACTGGGAAATTTAGTGAGAATGAGGGAGATGCAGGTGTGAGGGGTTCTGGGAAGAATGATTCCATACTTAGTACTTGTGGCCCCATTTCTGAGAATCTCGAAGATGATGTCGTAGTGACAGGGGGAACTAATGAAGTGGAGGACGCTGCTGCTGGATTAGAACAGCTTATGAAGGAGATAGATGATCGTGTTTCTTCTGGAGAAGAAACCTTGGCTGAGAGACTTAAGAAACTGAGGGACTCATACAACCCCAAGAAGAGAAGGACTCCCAAGTCCATTAAGTCTAAGGCCTCAAAGAAAAGGAAAACTGATGAGTCTGTTGGTGTACATGTTCCAAGGGTACGAGCTACGAGAAATACTGTTCGTGAAGAAGAAGAGAAGCTAGAAAAAACTCTTCAAGAGAGCAAAAGAAAGAGAGAGCTGAGAAAGGGAAAACAAAAGTAGGGGATCCTGTTGAGGCTATTGTTGTTGATGATGTGTTGGAACTGGTCCAACAAGATGAAGAGGTTACTCCAGTGGTGGTCAAGAAACCCAAAGCAAAATTTACTAAAACTTCTTCAAAGAAGTCAGCACCTATGTCTGCTACCACCATGGGTACATCTACAAGGACACGGTCCAAGGTAAAGTCGAAGAAGAAAGTTCAGATTGTTGAGAAAGATAATGATCCTGATTGGAGTGGAGATGATGAGAAGGAGGTTGGAGAAGTGTCGATGGACAGAGTTTCCATGTTTGGCAAAAGACATATTTTGAAGGGGAAGTTATTGAAGGACTTGGAGGAGCCGGGTATGAGGTACTTAGTGGATTTTCTGGCAGCTCAAGGCTGGAAGGACATGGTTCTTCTCTTAGAGGGCAGGCTGGTAGGAAATGAGGTAGTGGAATTCATGGGGAATGCGACTGTGATTGGAGGAAGGGTTACATCATTGGTCAGGGGATTCGAAGTCTCCTTTGATGCACAAGAACTGGGAGTCATTCTAGACATTCCATCTGAGGGATATGATGATTATACAAGGCAGAGATGGCTTTTCTTGGATGGACTGGCCTCAACACTTAACATCACCAGATTCTTTTGTGACAATTAAAAAGAGCCTAAGCCAAGGGCAGTGTACAAAAGTGAGATGAAGCCTGAACACAAGTTGGTTCTTTGAGTTTGTGATTAAATTTCTGCTGCCAAGACAAGAGCGCAGGCACATTGCCAACTATATGGATCTAACGCTCATGGAGTGCCTATACAGAGGCAAGCAGATTAATTGGCCATCTTTGATCATCCAGCTTTTGGACAGGGTGGTAAATGGAACCAAGGCCCATGCGATTTCTTATGGATTTATCCTTACTGCAGTTCTGGGTCATTTTGGAGTTCCTAGAAAGAAGGCTGAAATGGCTACTGCAAAAGATTTCTTTGGGAAGGACACTTTGCTGTCATGTGATTACACTGTTAGTGCCTCGACAGATGAACCTGGTTCATCTCGGAAGAAACCTGTCAACAGCAAGGTCCGTACTCTGGTGCAAGAAAGCGATCAAAAGGATATGGAGATCCTTCGCTTGAAGACTCGCTTAGTTGAGGTAGAAGGTGAGCGTGATGCTCTCAAAGCTGAATTAGCCAAGGAGAAGGAGAAAAATGAGGGTGTCTTACACCAAATGTTGTCTCTTCTCCAAACCAAGAATCCTGCCTCGTCTGAACCACCCCAAACTTAAGAATTTCCAGAACTACCCCCTCCTATCCCATTCAAGTGCCCAGTTCGGGATTGTATCTAGTTGTTTGTTTCAGTTTTTTTTAAATTCTGTTGTACTCATGTTTTGATTGTCGTTGTTTTAATCTGTTTTGGTGTTGATAATCCATGTTAATCTAATTAAAGCTTAGTATTTTGACAAATGTCTCTATTTATCATTTAGCTTACATTATTGGTTTCTTGTGTTGATTAAGCATGTTTGCACCTGCAGTTGCCTAAATTGGCCATGAGTAAGAATTAATTACTGGTAAGTATCATTTTGCAACTTTTCGATGATGCCAAAAGGGGGGAAGATGTGCTCCAGTTATTGTTTCAATCTTTAACAAATCTTTCAAGTGATATTTATAACCTAATGAAGCTGGTTCTTGATGATTAATGCTCACAAAAATATAAAGTGTTGGATGTATATACAGGATAAATGCACAGAGTTTGTCATCATCAAAAAGGGGGAATTTGTTGGCCCATGTCACTGAATGGGTTTTGAAGATTGACAAAAGACGTCCGGCTGAACCATGTCCATCATGGCATACACTTCTGAATGAAGCAGTTGGATCACAAATCGTACAAGTCTAGGAGAGATCAGTGATTGCTAAGTATCAATGAACTAAGAGAATGTCTCCTAATACGAAAAGGTTGCAAATTGATAGAGAAGACAAAAGTTGATTTCAGCTAGGACAGAAATAGAGGAAGGAAGTTGAGTTACAATCAAACTCGTCTACCAAGGAAGAGTTGGATCAGAATTATATCATGGACTCAACAAACGAACTTTATAAATAATCAAGGTATTACTGCTGAAAGAAGTGACGCACAAGTACAAAAGTGAATCAAGTTCTAAAGCAAAAGTTCTAGAGGTTTTGCAAGCAGAATTGTTGTGCGATACAAAGTCTACAGTTCAACTAGAACGAACAGTTTCATTGTTTGTATATCGAGTCTAGTTGATTGTAGTAGGAGTTTAAATATTGTATCGTATCAGCTTTATTAGAAGCAAATTGTAATAGGTACAAATTGATTAAATTAGAGTTAGCTTGAGTTTTGTAGAAATTAGCTAGAGGCTAGTTGATACAAAGAGGATTAGAGTTAGTCCTAGGATCAAAAGAGTTTATTTTGTACGTCCGTTTTGGCTCAGTGTTTAGTGAAGAGTTTGAGCAAATCCTACTGAGGAGTAGGTCGTGGTTTTTTCACCTTTTGAGCTAGGTGTTTCCACGTAAAAATCCCTGTGTCTTTATTATTACTGCTTAAGTATTCCACAAACTGTAGTAAGTAATAGACTAAGAAGAACCAGGTTCTTCTTATTAGACAGCACTCGAAAATTGGGTACTGCACAATTAACTTATAATATTGTGTAGTATTGAAGTCTAAAAGATCAGATAAGAACCCAGAATCTCTGGTTCAAGGTTCAAGAATTCGAGCTTAGAATAACTATTATATTTGGCTTTATTATCTGATTTTACATATTTGAACTTAATGTGCTAAATGCCGATTTTTACCGCTTTGATATTGTTTGGACTGTATATAAGTTGTTCTGAAACCCTCTGCTCTCCGAGTCTTCTAAATCATCTGGGAAGTGTGCACTTCGTGTGACTTCTTTTCCGTTAGAGTCATATCCAAATTTTAGAATGAGGTTCGGACAAGTTGCAAAGTCGGTGAAGCTTCTGTATTCCCGGTACGCTGCCCCCCCTCGGCTCGAGCTGTCCGCTCGGGTAAGTCAGGTCTAGAACAAAACCCCAGGATTAAAACTTAGAATGACATAAACGCATGCCGGATCCCTAGTAGGAATGATTATTTGCATCATGTGCATTTGGCTTAGGGGACTCAACACAGGGGTTAGGTCCGTCTAGGACAGGTATACCCAAAAATAAAAGACCATTTTGATGCATTTTATGTGCTACATGTTGTATTCTTCGAGGGAAAAAGGCGTCATTTGGCGGACCAATGATGGTTGAGGGAAAATGAGAAAGAAAAGAGGGTTAAGTGTGAAAATGAAGCAAGTAGGGTTAATTATATATTTCTTTCGCAAATTTATTTATTTATTTATTTTCTTTCAAGAAAAAGACAAAAACAAATGAAAATGAAATAAAAAAAAGGATTTTGCACGTTCCCTTTATTTTGTTTAAAAAAAATATAAAAAAAAGAGAGAAAAAGAAAATCCAAAAAGATTTTACATGTTTTCATCATTTTTCAAAAAAAAAAAAAAGACAAAAATGTATTTTTTTTAAAATCATTTCTTTTTTTTAAAATTCTCTCTCGTATCCAATCTTCCCGAACTACGCATACTTGATTCTCGTCTTTCGGGGCGAGATACGTAGGCAACCCACATAGGGTCCGGTATTCTTAGTGAGTTTTAGGTTCTTGGCTTCGCGGGGTCTTAGCCAAATCTTGCATGTTTAGCCACATAGATTGTTTTTGCAAAATAAGGTTATTTTCTCAAAGTGGTTTGTTATCCAATGTCTTAGAGCTCTAAGTCTACAACAAGGTGTCCTCTCTGTTGAAGGTCTGTTCTGTTGAATTTGCATGCTTAGCCATTTTTTAGCCACATAAGCCATTTCTACAAAATGGGTCGATTTTGCAAAGTAATTTTTTCATGTCTTTGAGGTCACCTTTGTTGAGTTTGCACCAATAGCACCTTTGGCCACGTAGGTCATTTTTGCAACAATAGCTCAATCATGTCTTGCATGTGTCCAATAGGAGGTGTTATGGCGTCACATTGCGTCTCGAGTCACTAACCCTATTTGGTCTTATCTTTCTCATACAGGTGTGGATTTGCTTACCAGAGCATGACAGGTACCCCCAGGGCCATTCCAGTCAGGACCGTTGCATACACGAGCTGCTTGAAGAAACTTTTCATTTTTGAGTCTATTTCATGTGGTCTGTTAATTTTAGTCTTGAACAGTAGTATCGAGTCTGTCAGTCTAGTTAAGATTGTCAAGTCTTTTGTTATAATATTTCCTGTTTTGTATCTGGAAAAAAAAACCAACAAAATTATAAATAAAAAATCCAAAAGATTTTTGTTTTTATTAGTTTATTTTATCCATTATTTTTTCGGAACTACGCTTGGTCTGATTCATGTGGAACATGATACGTAAGCAACCTACATAGGGTTTGATCAATTCATTAAAAAACAATTATCAAAAAAAAAAGAAAAAGAAAAAGAAGAAAAAAAAAGGGGAAATGAATTTGTGGGACGTGAGGGCAAGAGAAAGAAATTAATGATAATTAGAAAGAAAAGAGAGGAAGGAAAATGAGCAAGTGAAGAAGTGCTAGAAATGAAAGAAAAGAGAAGGCTGAAATGAACAAAATTGGGATGATAGCAAATGATCTTGTGACCCTCGAAGCCATTCATGAACCATCAATTATTGCTAGGTGCATCGCACGTAATGTGATATTTCTATATGATAAATGTCCTAACGTTAACATGTTGGCTTTGTTTTGCTCCTCTTTGGTATTGTAATTGTTATCATAACAGAGGGTGGTTAGTTTGTGGTGAGTCATCCGTACAACACAAAGTCAAAAAGCAAGGTAGTCATGGCTAGCAAAGACTTGGCCACAGAAGTTGTGGACCCGCCGAGAAAAATTGTTGAATCGGAATCGGAACTGAGAGAAGAAGTCTTAAGGTTGAAAGGACAGGTGACTGAAATATACCAAGCTTGGATTAGTGGGCGTCCTCCACCATTATTTCCCACTAACTACACCGAAAGCCTCGTCACAATTCCGCCACTATCACAAATCCAGATTCCCACTGCTGCTGATATCTCCCCACAACATTTTCACACTCTACCTCCCAAAACCACCTCCACCCCATATCGTGCTCCTTTGACCACTCATGTTTTTGTAGCTCCTTCACCAGCTACTCTTCCTCATTCCTCTAGCGAGACTGTGTTCAAAGTCCCTAATTCCCAACGCTATGCTCCAAAACCAATTTTCAAGGTCTCAGATCCGTACTCTTATGCTCCCCATTTTGAGCCTCCCGGTGAAACTGAAAAGCTTGCTAAGACATTGGAGCACGATGGGATATCCAGAAAGCTGAAAGATATTTGTTTGTCTATGGGGTTTAAAATGACAAAGTTTAACTTATATGATGGGCGGGGAGATCCAGTAGCCCATCTGAAGGGTTATTGTAGTGAAATGAGGAGTGTTGGCCGGAATGATGAATTGTTGATGGCTTATTTCAGTGAGAGTTTGAGTGGAGAAGCCTTGGAGTGGTATACCCGTCAGGATGTCAGTAAGTGGCATGCATGGGATAACATGGCTTAAGATTTTGTTCGGCACTATCAGTACAATGTAGACATTATCCTAGACTGCTCCTCCCTATCTCAGAAAGAAAATAAACCCGAGGGAAATTTTTGGGAGTTTTGGCTCAGATGGAACGAACAAGTTGCTCAAGTCAGTCCTCTGATTGATAAAAAAGATGTTGTTCAACCCCGCCAACGTCAGGATCCAGTGAGCATTCCTGCTAAACACTTTTAGTCGCAATACCGACTCCAAGTACATCCTCGTACTCCATATCATCCTCATCAATGCTACTTTCCTCCAGAAAATCCCCAACATCATACCCCACATTCCTAATACTCTATCCACAATGAACCGCCGTATGCTCCACACCCACGAAACCCGTGACAGCTGGCACTGCCTCCACAAATTTCTTACCCGCCTCTACAAGCATGTCAACCACCTACCCGAAAGAGGTTCCAACCAAGGACGGAGTACAAAATGAGAAGGCAGCAACAAAGAAATAGTTTTACGCTGATTGGAGAATCCTACACAAGCTTGTTTGAAAAGTTGAAACATTCTGGCCTGATTGAGCCGCTCCTTGGCTACACTCCGGACCCATATGCAAGAGGTTTTGATCCTACTAAATGGTTCATGTACCACTCTAATGTCCAAGGGCATAACATTGAAAATTGTCGTGCTTTGAAAAGGGAAAATAGAAAGAATGGTTCAAGAAGGGACAATTAAGGTCCAAGGC
Organism: Nicotiana undulata; assembly: GCA_005239495.1. NCBI lineage: Eukaryota > Viridiplantae > Streptophyta > Magnoliopsida > Solanales > Solanaceae > Nicotiana > Nicotiana undulata. Next base: position 50,761 of record ML250238.1, on the reverse strand, counting down.
AGTAATACCCCAAGTGTCACACATAATCCTCTACAGGTACATGACACCGTACAGATTGTTGGGACGGTTTGCAATGACGAAAGGTTGGTCAAAGGATCCAATGAGCCATTTGGTGAAGACAATGCGATTGAAGTTGGTGAAGGTCCCAGTAATTTTGATGTGCAACTCAGTGGCTAAGATCTCGAGCTTATTAATTAGAAAGTACTTCATTTCCTCGTCGGGAAGGAGTCTTGGCAGTTCATTTTGACTTCTTTTCTGCTATCTGGTAATTTCGGGGTTGTAACCCAGATTTTATCTTGTTTGTTTTGGTAATTCAAACCCTTCCATCCTCTTTTGCTTATCTCTAGGAGTCTTGTTAGTTAGTTTTGTGTCTCTTAGTTTGTCATCTAGGTTTGTTTTGGTGTTGTTCAAACCCTTCCATCCCTTGGTCAAATGAGATTTTGTTTTTCTGTTATTTGCAGTCTTCGTTTAGTTCTTTTCAAGCCAGTTCTAGTGACATGACATGCATGCGGAGTTTTTAGCCAGATCTTGAAAGCCAATCTAATCATGGAATAATAAAACATGGTTTTGAATATGATAAAAGATGCGTTTGAGGAAACAAGTAAAGATTCACACATGTTGAGATAACTTGAAGCTTGAATTTAGTGAAATTGAGGCAATTAGTATGAGAAATCAAGAGGTTGATAAAAGCATACAACAAGGGAATGTCTCTCAAACAGTTTGAGGTGGATCAGTCAGTGTTGAAATACATTCTTCCACATCAAGTTTAAGCTAAAGGCAAGTTCGCCACAAATTGGCAGGGGCCGTTCATCGTAACGAGAGTGTTGTCCAATGGTGATTTGTATTTAACAGATATAGAAGGCAAATATGTAGATATGACTATCAATTCTGATGCAGTCAAAAGATATTATGTATGATTTCTTTGGTTTAAATTTTGTCTGTTTGTACTTGGCATGTTTTGAAGATTGGAATGACGAAGGCATTTTATTCTGCTATCTAAACACTTTACGCTTTGTTACCCCTTTGAGCCTTATATATTTCTTTCATACCCCTCTTTTGGAATCAGTAGAAAAGTTCAGAAACACAGACACAAAAGGTAAATAAAAAAGGAAAAGAGGAAGAGATAAGAGAAAAAGAGAAAGAAAAGAATGAAAAAGAGTGGAAAAAAAAGAAAGAAGAAGAAAAAAAAAGAGAAGAAAAGAAAAGGAAAAAGAGAAAGAAGAGAAAAAGAGAAAAGTAACAACAACAAAGCAATTCCTATGTCATGAACTACGTTCGACCTGATTCCTTTTAAGGATACGTAGGCAGCCTCACGGTTCGGTCCCATCCAAATAAAAATTCAAAAGCACCCAGGCAAAGAAATTGGGGCAGAAGTTGTGGCTATATAAAAGATCTGATTTCAAAAGTTGTAATTGTGAACCCACTCAATTTGTTTTGAGCCTTTATCCTTTCCTTCTAACCCCATCCAAAAGCCTGCATTACGGTCCAAAGAAAGACCTTCCGACCAATATTTGAGATTGCCAAGTCAAGCGAGATAGAGGTATGATTCGCACCAGGGGCAACACTCCGTGCCGTACAAAGGAAAACAAATAAATGAGAGAGTCTTATTGGTGAAAACCCTCACAGGCACCGTAAGGAAATGGTAAGCCGAGAGAAGTCAAAATGAGAGAGTCTTATTGGTGAAAACCTTCACGGTCATCGTAAGGCGACAATAAGTTTAGAGATGAACAAATGAGAGAGTCTTATTGATGACAACCCTCACGGGCACCCTAGGACGACAGAAAGATGAGAGAAGTCAACAGGAGAGAGTCTTATTGGTAAAAACCTTCACGGGCACCGTAAGGCGATAGTGAGTTGAGAGATGAACAAATGAGAGAGGTCTGTTGGTGAAAACCCTTCAGAGCACCGCAAACCGAACAAGGCCAGTGACTTGGCGAAGAGATTGGGTTATGGAGATCCTGGGCATAAGATATGACAACTGAAAGTTGATTGGTTGCACAGGCTGGGCTGATTAATCCGAAATGCATGTCATGATCATTGGAGTCAGCCGCTTCACTCAGATAAGTCTTTTTTTCCATTCTTCTTCACATAGGTATCTTTGTTCAAATTTTCCTTCGTTCCTTCTGCCAAAAATCACTTCATCGTGCTCTTTGAGTCTATCTTTATGAGTCTCTTTCGAGTCAGCCCTTGTTGAACAAGCAGGAAAGAATTCCAAAGCCTACTGCCAGCTTTTAAATTGCACAAAGCAGAGTTCGGCCAAGCACATCACAAGTGACATGATTCAGAATGAGCAGTATGGTGATAACTGAAGTTTAGGTGATAAGGTGATTCTTTAATTTTGAAAAATACAAAGATTTGGCAACTTTCAGAATGAAAACACAATGCAACAAGTGAATGTAAGAGATTCAGGTCATCTAGAGGTTTTGTGGTCCAGTTTCGACCAAAAGGTCAAACAATCCCTTGCTGGACCGAAGCAGCTCATCAAAATGAAGCATGGCAGTGGCAAAAGCAGACACTTAGCAATGATACCACAAACTAACAGCCACGGTTTCAAACTAACAAGGTTTTATTTGTCTAAAATAGGGGCAAGAAAATTTGTCTGATTTGCAGGGACTCTCCATGAGGAAAGCATGGTTCAGGGGCAAGGCATTTTGTTCTTTCTACAGAGATCATCCAGAAAAGAGAGCATGGCTCATGTAAGTACATTTTAAGTTTTCAGGACCCTCCTGGATAATGAGATTTAGTTTTCAAGTTTTCAGGACCCTCCTGGATAATGGGATATAGGTTTCAAGTTTTCAGGACCCTCCTGGACAATGGGACTTAGTTAAAATTCAAAACATCCATGAGCAACAAGATCTAGCATAAGCTCTACCTTAAGGAAATATAGTTGGCTTTAAAGTTTTCATTCTTAAGATGAGATTCAATTTGAAATTTCCAGGACCCTCCTGGATATGGGATTTAGTTTAAATTCATAGAAATTTTGGGTAACATGATTCAACTAACACTCACAAATGTTCCTAGTGCAAACTGGGGCAGAAACTTTTCTTTATTTTGTCTGTTTTGTTGTGATTGCAGGCACCCACCGGGAGAACAGGGTCAACTTTCAGTTTATAATTTCAAGTTCAAGAGGCATCAGGAGCCCGCCTGAAGAACATGGTCAGTGTTCAACCTTCAATTTCCTAGTTCAAGAAGCATCATGAGAGCCCGCCTGAAGAACAAGGGCAACATTCAATCCTCAAGTCAGAGAGGCATCAGGCACCCGCCTGAAGAACATGTTTACAATGTCAAGTCAGAGAGGCATCAGGAGGATCCCGCCTGAAGAATAGGGTCAACTTTCAAGTTCAAGTTGGAGAGGCATTAGGAGAACCCCGCCTGAAGAACAAGGTCAAATTTAAGATTGCAAGTTCAAGTCAGAGAGGCACCAGGAGCCCGCCCAAAGAACGAGATCAGCATTCGGAATACAATGCAAGTTGTGGCAATCAGGTGCCCACCTAGAGAACAAGGGAATACAAGTTCAAGTTGTGGAAATCAGGCGCCCACCTGGAGAACAAGGGAATGCAGTTCGTGTTTTTGGCAATCAGGCGCCCACCTGGAGAACAAGGGAATACAGTTAAAGTTTTGGCAATCAGGCGCCCACCTGGAGAACAAGGGAATACAATTAATGTTTTGGCAATCAGGCTCCCACCTGGAGAACAAGGGAATACAATTCAAGTTTTGGTAATCAGGCGCCCACCTTGAGAACAAGGGAATACAATTCAAGTTTTTGTTAATCAGGCGCCCACCTGGAGAACAAGGGAATACAATTCGAGTTTTGGCAATCTGGCGCCCGCCTGGAAAACAAGGGAATGCAGTTCAAGTTTTTGGCAATCAGGCGCCCACCTGGAGAACAAGGGAATACCGTTTCAAGTTGTGGAAATCAGGCACCCACCTGGAGAACAAGGGAATACAGTTCGAGTTGTGGAAATCAGGCGCCCACCTGGAGAACAAGGGAATACAGTTCAAGTTTTTTGCAATCAGGCGCCCACCTGGAGAACAAGGGAATGCAGTCCAAGTCTCGGCAATCAGGCACCCACCTGGAAAACAAGGGAACCCATTTCAGAATTCAATTCGCATTAGCAACAACAGAAGCTCGCCCAAGAATGCGAGTCGACAATACGAGATGATCAACAGAAGTAGTCTCAATATGGAATAAAAGAAGAAAAACAAAAAGAAGTATCCAAGGGCAGAAGCGGAGACAAGATATGGATTGCTCAAGACATGACTGAGTCACAAGCTTTGCAGTCCCGTCGTGCTTCGTCGAAGCCGTGGAAGAATAAATCAACACCTGCAACTAGCAAGCGCCAAGGTTCAAATCTAAAGTCTACATGAACACCATTCAAGACTCAAGATCAAGCTTCAGAAGACTTATAGATAGGAATCTTGTAACTCATAGTTGACAGGTTTAGTTAGTCTTTTTCATTTTTGATTTTGATGTAATAACAGGGCCGCAGACCGGACCTCGACGGAACGGAACCTCAATCGGCTTTTCACCTCGGTATACTCCATCACTCTTCTTACCTCTGAACTACACGTGTCTTGATTTCTTTATAGCCAAGGATATGTAGGCAGCTCAGATACCAGGGCTCGATCACATTCTCCTTTTCTCTAAGTTTTTGGTCTGTCTAAATAAGGGTCGGGTCAAAAAACCCGTCTAGTCGTTCTTTGTCTGAAAACTCTTCGTGTTTCCAGTCAAAGAGGGGCAGCTGTAGACGCGTAATTTTTGACCCTCCCCGAGATATTATACTTTTTAGCGTTTAAATATTTAGTTTAGGCCTAATATCGTCATTTTAGCTAGTTTTAACTCTTTTACTTTATTTTAAGTACGAAAATTAAAAAATACAAAAAATGAGTTTATTTTAATATTTAATTAATTAAGTTTTAATTAATGTTTTTAGAATAATAAATTTTGTATCATTTTTAAAAGGAAGAGTGAATTTTTGGGTTGTAAAGTCTATTTTTTGGTCTTTGGCTCAATTTCAAAAGCCCATTCTCCTTAGTCCAATACCCACTAACCTAACCCTAAAACCTATAGGCATTCTTAAAATACACTACACCCTTCATCTACAGAGACCGAACGAAAAAAGATACAGAACAAAAAGGAGGCTGTCGTCGCTACGTCCAACTGCCGCCCAACTCCGGCGAGACTCCACCACGCCAGCAGCCACCCACACCACCCCATCGCCTTCTTCTTCTTCTTCTTCTTAACCCAGCGCCACACCTCCACCAGTCACCCACCTCACTTCTTCATCTTCCACAGATAACACACAAAAAACAACGAGACAACCATCAGCCCTTCTTCAACCTTAGACTCAACAGCCGCTCACCTCACAGTAACCAACTCGCCGGCCGCCAGCCCCATTATCGCCGGAAATTCCACAACCTTTCTTCAAACATCCGCAAACACACAACAGCGACAGCCCAACCCAACACCCTCTAAAACTCGCCGGAAACACCATAGCCGCCGGACGTCCTTGTTTTCACACCAAGACAGCAGCCAAACTCTGTAACAAAAATGTTGTCGAACCATCCCTTTGTTCACCCGTAAAACCCACCCCAGAACCTCTCGCACAAACAAACTCAGAGGTTTTCGAAACGGTAAGCTTTTTCCGTCGAGGTTGTCGTCAAGAAGCTCTTGTTCGAGGTTGCCGTCAAGTTTCCGGTCGAGCTTGGATCCCTGTTCATGTTCCTTTGGAGTTACTGAAATTGAAGAGAAATCTACTTGAGGTCTATATCTTTTTTTACTGTATTGGCTTAAATTCATGGTTACAGTAACTTTGTGAATTTATTTTGCTCTTTTTGGTTGAATGCTGATTTAGTGACGTGGTGCTTCATTCTCATGGAATATTTTAAACTTCTTATTAACAAAGTCCATATTAGTTAGAAAATACATTGGTGTAGCACTGATTTGGACTTATTTGTGAGAAGTTTTGATCCATTTAATTAGTTGGATGAGTTTTAGTTGTAAGTATTCTATTAAGTTTTATTAGCATGTATTACGTTACATTTATGCGCGACTGATAATAAATTATCGTGGCCATGTCTATGACTCCCGTGGTATGGTCACGACACGTAGGTCCGAATTCGGGTGTGTATTTCATGTGACCCGACTATAACTTCAAACAATAATAAAAATTAACATGTTGTGAATTGCGGGTGCGTTTCACGTAGCGCCATTCACAATGTGTATAATATCGTAAGTAATAGTTCGGGTGTGTATTTCATGTGACCCGACTATAACTTCAAACAATAATAAAAATTAACATGTTGTGAATTGCGGGTGCGTTTCACGTAGCGCCATTCACAATGTGTATAATATCGTAAGTCATAGTTCGGGTGTGTATTTCATGTGGCATGGCCATAACTTTGTTTAATATTAAAAAATAAATATGTCGTAAATCGCGGGTGCATTTCAAGTGACGCGGTTTGCAACGTACACAAAAACAAACGAGAGCGCAATATCGCAATTTGTTCAAATTAATTCTATAAATATTAAAAGCGGTTCAAATGTTAAAATGCACAATAGGTTTAGATATGTAATACATCAGATAATTTGGCCAATTAATAACAGTTGAGCGACCGTGCTAAAACCACGGAACTCGGGAGTGCCTAACACCTTCTCCCGGGTTAACAGAATTCCTTACCCGGATTTCTGTGTTCGCAGACTATAAAACAGAGTCAATTTTTCCTCGATTCGGGATTTAAACCGGTGACTTGGGACACCATAAACTATCCCAAGTGGCGACTCTGAATTTTAAATAAAATAATCCTATTTCGATTATCACTTAAAATGGAAAAAAACTCCCTTACACCCTTCTCGGGGTAGTAAAAAGGAGGTGTGACACATATGTCTCACAAAGAAGTTTTCGTTATTTAATTACTGTTTTGCAATTCCTGTGGTTTCTTTCTCTTCTTTTTTTTTTAGTTTTAAAATATTAATAAAATTTAAAATGCACTAGATTTTTTTCTTTTTCAAAAAAGACCCTAGATGTCACTCAGTTTATAAATTGCATACTTAAACGTTTACATTACCCCTTGAACTACAATTTGTGGAGTCTATAATTGTCACGCACTATGTAAAGTGGCGGAGGGGCTTTAGTTCCTTGGTGTTGTTAGGGGTGTACAAATGAAACCCATAAAGCGCACTAAACCGATAATGCGAGTAAAATTAGAAAAAAAAAATCGATTATGATTTAGTTTGATTTGGTTGAGTTAATATCCTAAAACCCCTTAAACTATCACATTTTTGTCAATTTCCAGCTTAAACTATTCGATATCCCCAAAACCTCTCCGAGCTATATTATCGCTCGTATTAAAACCCCCGTTATTGACCTAGCATAACATATGTTGATACTCGCTTGTGAGCGCGTGATAGCTGAAAAAAGCCATCAAAATGGCCCACCTAACAAAAGTTAAAGGTTAATTAGCCTAACCCTCTTTCAAATTTATTTCTTATAAATATTCTCCTTATTTCAGTTATATCCATCTTTCTTCCTCATTTTTCAACATTCTTCCTTATTTTTTCACCTTTTATTCTTTGTCTTCCACATTCTTCTTCATTTTTAACCTTTTTTCTTCAGTTCTCCAAATGAGTTTCCTATGGAAAATTTCTCTATTTCTTGTTTCCTCTGAAACTATTTATTCTCTTTCTTCTTTTACTCTTCTTTCATGTCTTACACATATTGTTGAAAGAATACAAATTTATTAAATCTTCTTATTAAACTCAACGCCTTGTAAAGAATAAAGCTGAATCTCTTGAGTCTTCTTTATGTAATCTGAAATTAGAGAATGTAATTGCTGGGCAATTAATTTTTATTTGCAAAATATAATTTTGTGTAATCTTTTTATGTAATATAAGATGACTTTTAAGAAATACAACATTATATGCCTTTATTTATATTTTAACTATGCTACAAAGTGAATATAAATAAGGACTTATCAATTGGAGTCTAGCATAAAGCACAAACACAATAACCTAAAATTAACACAGTACATTAGATATTATTTTGGCCAGAACTCTTAGAATCAATGAATCATTCGAGAGTAATACATCATGAGAAAACTATATAAAAACTTTGTACAAACTATAAGTTAATATAGTTAGACAAACGTACCTTTAAAAGTCCAACATAGAGTTTTAATATAAAGGGGATTAAAGTTCAGGGGGGGTTTTGGAGGTACCAGATAGTTATTGTCGACCCAAAAATCACAAGTCGTGAGTGGTCCATACTTCAGGTAAAAGAATAGAAGTGTTGGGATTTAGTATCCAAAAATGATAGCAGTGTTGTCAGTGGCATATCTTCCAGCCTATGGTTTCTAGGTATTGAGAGGTCTATTTAAGAGAATAAAGAAGAATTAGAGACGATGTGATATCTCGCTTGATGTTCCAGAATAACACAAGGAAATCTATGGTGCAAGGAAGTTGAAGGAAGGTTGCGAGTAGTATGAATGGATATGCATGGGTCGCAAGCTAAAGTATGGTAGAACGACAAGGTTGTAGGAAGACAGGAGTAAGGATAAGAAACGACGAGTGAGGAGGTGACAAGAATGGATAAGTCCTCGAGAGTAAGCCCACGAAGATAGAGAGAGAGTTGAAGGGTTCTATAAATTATATAAAGCTTAGTATATCCTGAATGAGCTCAAAGGAGTATAAGACTAGCAGCATTTAGAAAAAAAAAAGGAAGGCTGACCTAGTAATAAAATGAGGGTGTAATTGTGACAGATAAAGTATGACGTTTGGGCCTTCGTTTGAATAATGATTTGAAAAAAAAAAGAAGGAGAAAAGATTTCGCGGATGGCACGAGATTAGAATACCCCCTCCCCCCCATAAGGTGAATCACATTGAGATACTATGAAATACGATTATGGAAATCACTTCAAATATTCCTCAATGCAACGTAAGCCCTAATAACAAGGTATTACGTAAGATGTTTCAAGTTATCAGTGTATATTATACATCAATATTAAGGCAAATCAATAATGGATGGACAAAAGTCACAAAGTAGGAGATGAGATTAGGTCGTCATTCTTAAAATGAACAGTAATGAGGAAGCATTAAAGGTCTTAGATTTATACATATGAGATAAGCAACAAGAGAAAACTGGAATTTGATAACAGACTTCAACAACAATAAATCAAAGTAAGAATTATGGTATAGCATGACCTACCTAGATAAAGTAAAATCACGCGGTTAGATAACCGGTTCTATGAAACAATACGTAGCAACAATTACGAGATTGAAAAGATCCTGACCACAAGTCGTGGTATGAGGAAGAGGACTAAAGGGGGGAATGCCCTAGCCTTTGGACTTATTCACAGAACAGTTGCCTAGATAGCAAGAGGAGCACTAAAGTATTCGTAAGAGATATGGGTAATGAGAATGATAAGTGCATCAGTCAACTTTCGAGCACGAATGTTCCAAATGGGGGAATGATGTTACATCACGCATTTTCGTATGTTAAATTTTCGTCGTAAGTTAATCGACGTAAGTTCGGGAATGAGATTATTCTGAGATTATAAGCATCATGCTATTTCAAACAAGTGATGAGTAAAATTCGTGAAGGTGAGAGGGGAAGCAAGTCAAAGAATATAAATTTTCGTCCAAATTTGACATATTGGGATAAAATGCGGGCCGAGCGATAATACTCGATATTTATACACTAGTACCATACAAGGTACCATATGACGACCATGAAAGTAGTTTGTATAAAGTGTATTAAAAATACGTAGAATTTTAAGTAATTTGAGATAATTCTTAATTATGTAGGTAATTGGTTAATTATTAAATAGTGGGAGATTATCAAATTAATCATGAGATTAGTAATTAATTAATGAAGAATTTGGATAAGGCTTGCACTACAAAAACGTGGCAGCCCTTTAATTTGGCAATAAATCCCATTAGGTGACTCATGAAAGGCTTGGCAAGGTGTCACTTTAACATATAGGCATGGCAAGAACGTTAATCATATAAATATATGGCCTTTAACATTCTTTAAGCCTTCTTCAACGCGAGTTACACAAATAATGTTATGAAAATACCATATCACGTTTCAGAGATATTGCATACGTGATTTACAATGGTCGGAGATGTAACGTTAGATTTTGCGATTCTAAGAAAGTATGGTGCAATTTTTTTCAAGAATATCATACGGATTTTTTCCTATTCCGATCTTGCCGTCACGTGCTTTGCGCAATTGACATGTAATAGAAGTATTGTCAAGAGAATTGACTCAGGTATGTTATGGCTAAGCTGTTCCTTCATTTTTCATGATCTCATAATTACACGAGTTTGATAACGAGGCATAAGGAAAAATTCATATCACGAAAAATACATATATTTTCCTAGTCTTGTAAGTTACAATATTCTCCTTATCAGGACTTCATATTCAATTGAATATTTCCTTTTTTTTTTCCAGTCATGAGAGCAGAGAATCTATATATACACTATTACAATATTTTCATTACTATCGAGCTATAATCGATGGGGAGGTCCTTATTGGCAATGAAGAAATAAGCAAACCAGGGAAAAATAGAACAAGAATAAGTTTTGTTTCTAAGGTTTTCTAGTGTCTAGTTACACGTTGATGTCTTGGTATATATAATGTCACGCCCCGAACCTGGGGAGGCGTGGCTGGCACCCGGAGTCGTACTGGCCCGAGCGAACCACTCTGTACCTCTTTTTTTTTTTCTTTTTCTTTTTTTTTCTTTGTAACTATCATGGGCCAACATGGCCACAACTCGTAACTTATAACTATAAGTGAGCAACATTGTATCATTGAACAATTTGTCTTAAAACATGAATACATATGGGCCGTCAAGGCCTCCGACATACTGTACAAAATGAACGTAAGATTAATTGACATCAAACGGGACAGGGTACCGGCCTACCCGTAAGTCTATAGCAAAAACTCTGACACGATGACTCATAGACTCGGCTGCACTCCGAATAAGGTGGAGTCTTACCGATCCTTCGCTGAATGCCAATCTCGTCTACTATGAGGACTCGTCAAACTGATTATCTATACATGCAGGCATGAATGCAGCGTCCCCAACAAAAGGACGTTAGTACGAATAATGTACTGAGTATGTAAGGCAGAAAAGCATAAGTAAGAACAGTAATGTAAACGGGGATAGAGAATATACAACCTGTAACATCTGGGTGCCTCTGAGGGCTACTGACATTAAATGCGATACATACATAAATATACATAAACCTTTGTAACATCTGCCTCTGTGGGTATCATCATCATCATATCGCACCCGGCCATCATAGGCTCGATAAAACGTACCCGGCCACGTGGAGCTCGGTAAAACCCAACTGATCAGTGGTTGCACAATAGGTGCCGTACCCGGCCGACTATAACGCGGCTCGGTAGAGTAAAATATATACTATATATAATGCATACTGGACTCATGGAATCACGCTCTAAACCTTTCGGAGTGACGTAAGGTAGTTGCATCTTCGATTAACATTATGAACATCATACCATCAATATGAACTTCACTAGAACTCAAGAATCATACATACTTTCTTAGATTAACTTTGTAAGGAAAGAACAACATGGACAACCTTAGTTGCTAGGAGTAGATTCATTATGAAATAGCGTATCGTTTACGTTTGTTTCACTTTAGATCATGTCAAAAAAAGAAGGTATAGCCTTAATATACCTGAACCGTATTTTTTTGTGGGTCCAATTCAGCTAGCCAAGGTAAGTGATCACACCAATTAAGCAAACCCAAAAGGTCGTAACCTTCATTTACCAATTTCCCTAACTCCTCTGTTTCTGAGTTAGAACAATCAAGATTATACTTGCGCCCGAAAACAGAGCACATCATATTGTATAGAGAAGCCAGAGAAATATGGAGTCCGTCAACCATCTTTTCCTTCACTATTTCAAGTTGGCTTCTGAATTCTACGAAAACAAAGATATGCACTTCCAAGTTTCACAACATCTCTTTCCTTTCTTTTGTTTAAAAGAAAGTTCGCAAATATTTCTTCAATGTATCAATTTATGAAAAAGCTGAGTAAACAAAAAACCCTTCAGCCACAGTTCTGTCACCTGAACTATGCGATGCCACTCAAACTAAAAGGTAGAACAAACAAAGTATACAACTCATACTTCAGTCGTTGGTACTAGAACGTGTTCCCTAGATGCTGCATATGACCCAAGTTGTCCTGGTAATGGATGAATGAACACTCACAGTCAACGTAATGAGATAAAGTTCAGCAGAACCTAACACACCTCAAAGTATTGCAGTTGCAGAGGAACAACCAAGTCTAGCTCAATAGAAATACAAGTTACCTGATACCATCTCTAAGCCTTTTGTTTTTTTCCCTTGCAATTGCTATATGACTCACATTAATGTGTATATGAATCACCTAATACATTTGCATGTGGATGCCACGTGGGGGCGGGATGAGTAATGTTAATCTTTATCCAATTATTAGGTAATTAGGTAGTGTCTCGTTACCCGGTAATTAACCAATTACCCGCATATTTAAAAATTGTCCCAAATTATTCAGAATACTACTTACTTTTAACACACTTTATAACTTACTATTATGGCTATATGGTACCATATAAATTTAATACATATGCTATTATTTAAAACATCCATGTTATACAATCATGCTTAAGAATATCTGTTAGGCAATGAGTTTTTACTTAGTATATTTAACAAATGTCAAAATTAGTCCACCGGCTAGCTTAAGTAGGTGTACTTAGTACTTTACTTGATTAGAATAAGTTTATTAAATGAATTGTGTGTTATTATAAATACAATTGTTCCATTATTTTTCAGAAAGGAATGGTTTTGTGAATTGAAGCTGTCATTAATGTATAAAACTAGTGGGGTTAGCCCGGGCAATGCCCGAACCCAACGTCAACAATCTTATATTTTATTATATATTATGTTATCTTGTGAAACATTTTAAGAGTAACTGTGTTAGTACTAAAAACAATTCAGCTTGGTTGATCTCCAGTTATGAAGATACGATCTATGAACAACTAAACTTCCAGTTGTAAGTACAGTAGAAAATAACAGTTCTGAATATGTATGTAATTAGAATCACGTAGTTAAAAAAAGAAATTCTGTAGTCGAAAAAAAACTTTGTATCATTGACAAATATATCTTCCTGAATGGGTCTACATATAACTAAGCGCATAATTAACACCTTCACTATCTAGGCATATGCAACCTTGTGATAATTCTGCATGTGACAAAGATTGAATTTCGTGAACTACAACATTTAGAAGGTGACGAGCATTCTCCAAACAGTCCTCGCTCGCTGTAATTTCAGTTGAAGGTGATGTGTCCTCAGATTCCTCGACAATGGCAATATGAGATGAGGTGGCTCTAGTTATGAACTGTCCACTACCAAACTGTCATTTCATACTATTCGCATCGCGAAAAATGTTGACTCCAGATTTAGCTGTAAATCTCATCACGGGGGATATTGTCCCTACAGATCATTTCAACTGAGTGGGGGGAAACTACAAAACAGTAAAATAACTGAGAAAACAAGGAATCTGAAGCCTACTTAAAAATGCAATGTTTTAGGTTCAATGAAGCAATCTGCAAGAGATTGAACATAGAAGATGCAGTTTTCAGTCACTACGATGGATATTTAAAAAATACCAACATACATTATGATCATATAATAAGCCATTAGGAAATTTCTATCCACTTTCATTTTTCTGAAGTCCTCCTATTGCTAGAATTGCTTCCTGAGCATTTTTGCAAGATATTCTTTTTGCCTAATTTAGTTTGTTATCATTGAAATAAGCTTTTATAAGACCATTATCGTACAAAATTACTTCTGTAACTGCATGAAATTTGACAAGATGATCTTGGTTGGTGAATCGGGTTATCTGAAGAACATTACCTGCCACTTGGAACTTTAAATGGTGTAGACACACTCTTCCTGCATCATTGATAAAGAAAAATGTCACAAAGGGTCGGAATTTTTGTTTTGAATTTTGTAGTTTGAGGAGTCCTGTCTAAACAAGTGTTACTAAATATGTTCTTAGCACTTCAAAAAAGTTAACATTTGAGAAACTAATAGTTGGTCTAAAAACCGAAAACAGGTCCCCCGTTTCTGGCGAAATATAGTTTCACACCCATAAATAATATATTATTAGTTCCTCCATTAACTTATGTGTAGGATGTGCCAAAGATCTGAAAAAGTAATGCTCCATACAGAGTTTACCAAACAGGTTCTCACATATCCACTGGACAGATATGTTCTCTTCCATGGAATCATCCAAATGAAAATTTCAATAGTGAAGCAGGTTTATGATGTTGATAACTAACACCAGGAAGCTCACAAATTTCTTCAAGCAAAAAATCAAATGTTCACAATTCGAACAGGCCAAGAAATGAAATAGCAGAACGAACTGACCGCAAAAAGATGCATAATATGTCTCTTTGTTATCTGGATGTCTCCTTGTTATCAGGTAATTATTTCAAACACGAAAAATCTGTTGGGATCAAAATAACATGGTGCATACGGAAACTAACAATACAAAACTTGATAAACGATAAATCATGACGACAAAAGAAAAATATACTAAACAAAGCATTATAGTTGATAATTGTTTGATCAATTGATCTACATATGATAAAACTAATATAAAAGAAGAAAAACTATCGAGAGAAAAATATCACCCTAAACAAAACTCTTTAATGCTTACATTGTGGATGCTTTTTTGTTGTTATTCCTTTTTTTGTGAGAAGTAGAGGTCCTTATTTATAGATGTGCAAAACTTGTCTTCCAAGAAAAGGATAAGACATATTAAGGAGATTTAATCCTTTTAGGAGTCTTTTTCCATTCCTTCAAGAAAAAGGAGTCCTAATAGAATTAGAAATTCAGGGCAAAATCCTAACAATCTCCCCTTGGCCTGAATTTTCTTGACAAAGTTGATTCATCTTCTTCACATAATCTTCATCACTGCTGCTTGCCATGATTAAAATCGGTATAAGTTGAAAATCTTGGTATTGGTTAAAAGAAGCCCAAGTATGGGTTAAAAGGAGCCCACGTGTTAAGAATAAACATGGGTTAAAAAGAAGCTCATGCATTAAAAAGAAGCATGAGTTAAAACTGGCATTGGAGCTCATGCGTTGCAAGTAGGCATGACTTAAAACTGGCCAAAATATGGGTTAGAAAGAGTTTTTTTCCAATAAAGATGCAACATCATGCGTTTTGAATACAATTGTGATTGTAAATTTCTCTCCACATGTAGCATGTTGAATAAATCTTCATATTCGTCTTGATCTAGACACGCATTGAATGTGTCTTCAACCTCGTTCAACCATGGACTCTGAACCATTGGCTCTGATACCACTTGTTGGGATCAAAATAATTTGGTGCATGCGGAAACTAACAATATAAAACTTGATGAATGATAAATCATGACGACAAAATAAAAATATACTAAACAAAGCATTATAGTTGATAATTGTTTGATCAATTGATCTACATATGATAAAACTAATATAAAAGAAGAAAAACTATCGAGAGAAAAATCTCCCCCTAAACAAAACTCTTTAATGCTTACATTGTGGATGCTTTTTTGTTGTTATTCCTTTTTTTGTGAGAAGTAGAGGTCCTTATTTATAGATGTGCAAAACTTGTCTTCCAAGAAAAGGATAAGACATATTAAGGAGATTTAATCCTTTTAGGAGTCTTTTTCCATTCCTTCAAGAAAAAGAAGTCCTAATAGAATTAGAAATTCAGGGCAAAATCCTAACAATCTCCCCTTGGCCTGAATTTTCTTGACAAAGTTGATTCATCTTCTTCACATAATCTTCATCACTGCTGCTTGCCATGATTAAAAATCGGTATAGGTTGAAAATCTTGGTATTGGTTAAAAGAAGCCCAAGTATGGGTTAAAAGGAGCCCACGTGTTAAGAATAAACATGGGTTAAAAAGAAGCTCATGCATTAAAAAGAAGCATGAGTTAAAACTGGCATTGGAACTCATGCGTTGCAAGTAGGCATGACTTAAAACTGGTATTGGTTAAAACTGGCCAAAATATGGGTTAGAAAGAGTTTTTTTTCAATAAAGATGCAGCATCATGCGTTTTGAATACAATTGTGATTGTAAATTTCTCTCCACATGTAGCATGTTGAATAAATCTTCATATTCGTCTTGATCTAGACACGCATTGAATGTCTCTCTAACCTCGTTCAACCATGGACTCTGAACCATTGGCTCTGATACCACTTGTTGGGATCAAAATAACATGGTGCATGCGGAAACTAACAATACAAAACTTGATAAACGATAAATCATGACGATAAAAGAAAAATATACTAAACAAAACATTATAGTTGATAATTGTTTGATCAATTGATCTACATATGATAAAACTAATATAAAAGAAGAAAAACTATCGAGAGAAAAATCTCCCCATAAACAAAACTCTTTAATGCTTACATTGTGGATGTTTTTTTGTTGTTATTCCCTTTTTTGTGAGAAGTAGAGGTCCTTATTTATATATGTGCAAAACTTGTCTTCCAAGAAAAGGATAAGACATATTAAGGAGATTTAATCCTTTTAGGAGTCTTTTTCCATTCCTTCAAGAAAAAGAAGTCCTAATAGAATTAGAAATTCAGGGCAAAATCCTAACAATCTCCCCTTGGCCTGAATTTTCTTGACAAAGTTGATTCATCTTCTTCACATAATATTCATCACTGCTTCTTGCCATGATTAAAATCGGTATAGGTTGAAAATCTTGGTATTGGTTAAAAGAAGCCCAAGTATGGGTTAAAAGGAGCCCACACATTAAGAATAAATATGGGTTAAAAAGAAGCTCATGCATTAAAAAGAAGCATGAGTTAAAACTGACATTGGAACTCATGCGTTGCAAGTAGCATGACTTAAAACTGGTATTGGTTAAAACTGGCAAAAATATGGGTTAGAAAGAGTTTTTTTTCAATAAAGATGCAGCAGCATGCGTTTTGAATACAATTGTGATTGTAAATTTCTCTCCACATGTAGCATGTTGAATAAATCTTCATATTCGTCTTGATCTAGACACGCATTGAATGTGTCTTCAACCTCTTTCAACCATGAACTCTGAACCATTGGCTCTGATACCACTTGTTGGGATCAAAATAACATGGTGCATGCGAAAACTAACAATACAAAACTTGATGAACGATAAATCATGACGACAAAAGAAAAATACACTAAACAAAGCATTATAGTTGATAATTGTTTGATCAATTGATCTACATATGATAAAACTAATATAAAAGAAGAAAAACAATCGAGAGAAAAATCTCCCCCTAAACAAAACTCTTTAATGCTTACATTGTGGATGCGTTTTTGTTGTTATTCCTTTTTTTGTGAGAAGTAGAGGTCCTTATTTATAGATGTGCAAAACTTGTTTTCCAAGAAAAGTATAAGACATATTAAGGAGATTTAATCCTTTTAGGAGTCTTTTTCATTCCTTCAAGAAAAAGGAGTCCTAATAGAATTAGAAATTCAGGGCAAAATCCTTACAAAAACACTAAGTAGAAAATTCTCTTATATTAGAAGCAATAGTTGGGTTCTTCACCTGTCAGTGTCATCAACATGCCTGGGTGGCCCAAATGCTTCTCTGGCCTTTCACCACAGCTCAGTCCATGAAAAACCAAAAATCTAACAAGATAGTTATTTGCAACTCACTAAAGGTCCACCGTCTCTAATATTGCAACTCAGTAAATTTCAATCCTTTGTTCTTATCTTCAAACCTTTTCTTTTTTCGTTTTAATCTTTGTTGAAGCCAAATTGAATTTCAGCAGCCTCTTTCATCAACACGCCCTCTTCGCACCCACCTGTTTCTCTCTCGCTCTCTTCTGTTAAAACACTCCAGTCAGTACGATAACTACGGCAAGTTGCAACAAATGTTTGGATGTAGTGGACTGAAACAACACTCTTCTTAGGCGGCGAACTTGGTTCTCTTCCGTTACTGCTAGGTACCTTTCTTTGTCTCTGACTTAACCCTTACACTCCAAAATTCATCCTTATGCGAAAAGCCCTAATTTCTTTTATTTACCTATTATGATTTTGGGTAAATTGGAAAAACTGTGTGATTATCTAATAATTTAGAGGTCTCCTTCTCTATTAATTGATTTGCAATCGCTATGGATTTTTTTAAAATCAACTGAAATTTAATTGGGTATTGGTTTAAAATTTGATGGGGTTAACGCTACCAAATAACTGGAGTGAAATACAGAATCAGAACAGAAGTGGAGTGGAAGTTTTAACTCTTTTTACAATTAGCAACAAAAAGGTAATGAAGAGAGTGTGAGACAGACGTGCTAGTGTTAGGTTTTGGATCGCGGTTTTGTATGTAGTGAGTAGAAGGTGACAAGTGCACTTGCAAATAGTCACTGCTTGCAAATACTGTTATACTTTCAGTGGCAATTCTAGTCGCCACAGTAGCCTAAGTTTTAGTGTAGACCAATCCGCCACTGATACTAACTGTTTTTGTCGGCACAATAGTTTTGTTGCAGAGTTTTAGTCGCCATTAAAATCAGCTTTTTCAACAACTAAATTCTACATAGATTTCCACGGGCAACCTAATTTTCTGAAATTAATATTGATGTATATTTCTATCAATTTCCTGCTAATATTAAAAGCATATGTTATTATTCAACAAATACTAAGATATTTCTAACAAAGGGTTTGAAGAGAGACAAAAGTTAACCTTTCCAGCTCCTCTGCTTCCTATCAAATTTTTGGAAGACCCATTTCCGAGAGAGGCAAAAGTTAACCTTGTCAGCTCCTCTGCTTCCTATCATATTTTAGGAATACCCATTTCCGCCTCTCTTTGCATTTTGAAACATGTCACAAACAATTAGGTAACCAAGATGCAAAATGCCACACATAATATCAACCAAATGACAGGGAGAACCCAATTAATAAAGAAGTTAAGTGTGCAACAGACAACACGCAATAGGGAAGAAAACAAACAATGTGATGCTGTAGAACCCTCAAATCCCAGACTGCAACTAATATCAATTCACCACCCCTTGCACCATTCCCACCTGCATCCAGCACTGCATATTTACTTTTGGGGACAACGTACGTATTCTGAGAGATCCCCAGCACTGTATATTTACTTTTAGGGACTACGGACGTATTCTGGGAGATCCCCCAGCACTATATATTTACTTTTGGGGACTACGACCATTTTCTGGGAGATCCCCCTGTACTACATGACAAATTCTGAGCTACAGACGGAGTTCCGGTAGATTTATCTTGAAGAAATTATGATCGAAAGATACTTATTTAAAAGTATAGCTGAAAACCATTTGCCTTGAAGGAAACTAAGTCTGAAAGACTATTATTTCAAAGGTATATTTGAAAAGCATTTATCTTGAAAGATATTTATTGAAAAGTATAGCTGAAAAGCATTTACCTTGAAGAAAACTAAGTCTGAAAGACTATCATTTCAAAGGTATATTTGGAAAGCATATAGCTTGCAGAAAACTACGCTTGAAAGGCATTTATTGGAAAAGTATACTTGAAAAGCATTTATTTTGAAGAAATTATGTTTGAAGATTTTCCTTC
>ML250238.1:0-20582 GCA_005239495.1 Nicotiana undulata | reverse complement strand
GTTACATGTTTGTTGATTACATGTCCTTATACTTGATGTATTTTCTCACATGATTTATTGCTCGGTATGTACCTTATTTTATTATGTACTGGACCTTAGTGAGTATATATTCTACCTCTCGTCACTACTATTTACGAGTTTAGACGAGATACTCACTAGGTACATATTTGTTTATATGTATTCATGCTGCACTTTCTTTCTTTTTCTGCACTTGAATGTGCATGTGTTGAGGCTGGTCCATCTGGTCGTCCGTCCGGTGGTAGATATTTATCGCGGTGTCACTCCATACGGTGAGCTGTCTTCTTGGCGTCATCCTGACAGCACCTCTGGAGCCTTCTAGTTTCATTTTGCTCAGTCTTTTGTTCCAGACTGCGGCTTGTATTTTTGTATATATATATTTCAGCTGCTGTATCTATGTAGCCGCCCGTTGACACTGTGACACTAGTCCTGGCACACACTTGTTGTAGTTATGTTGGGTTTTGGGGTTGTATATGTTTGGCCCAGCTGTGGTTCAGCTGGTATCTACGGCCCTTCCTCATATCGCTGTTATATTCTGCATTATATTTGTTATAAATTGTAAATAACTGGAATATCGAGTTCTGGGGTAGTATCTCCTAAGGATTCATATGTTGGCTTGCCTAACCTCGCCGTTAGGTGCCATCACGACCTGAACCGGGTTTTGGGTCGTGACATGGCCCATGGACAAAGTATGACATCATATATTCAGAGTCCCTTAGTCGCAAGTTGGCACGCAAGGATAGTTGAGGCACCGGTGGCCGGTCTCGCCCCAATTTTGGGGCGTAACATATTAAACTCTCAAAAGCGACCAGTTGGTCACAAATGCATATAAACTCAGCTCATGCCTTTATTGCAAATGCGATGCTTAGTCCGCAAATGTGAACTAAACAGGCCTCGCAAAAGCGACAATTTCCTCGCAAATGCGAGGCAGCTTCACAATTGCGATAGTTGCAATTGCGATAGTCGCAATTGCGACGAAAACATCGCAATGCGATGACACCAGTACCAGAAATCAAAGTTTATTAGAAATTATTCTGAAATCAATCCGAAACTCACTCGAGGCCTCGGGGCTTCAAACCAATCATGCACCCAGGTCAAGAAACACAACAGGAACTCGTTCGCGCACTCAAATCATCACAATAACCTCTAATACCACGAATCAGACGCCAAAACGCATGAAGATCAAACTAAATTTCAAGAATTTCTAGAATCGCAACCGAGCGCCCGAACCCTATCAAATCAACTTCGAATGGCACCAAATTTTGCTGACAAGTTCCATATGACAAATGAACCTACTCGAAGCTTCAAATCACGCACTACAACCTCGAAACGGCGAATCGCACCTCAAGTCAAAAATCAGTGAACTTTGAAACTTCAACTTCCAAAATCGATGTCGAAACCTATCAAATCATGCCAAATTGATCTCAAATTTTGCACACAAGCCACATTTGTCATTAGAGACCTTCTCCAACTTCCAAAATCGGAATCCGACCTCGATTTCAAAAAGTCCACTCCTGGTCGAACTTCCAAAAAATCCAACCTTCGCCAATCTAAGACTAATTCGACTACAGACCTCCAAATTACAATCCGGACGCACTCCTAAGTACAAAATTAACCAACGGAGCTAACGGAACTAGTGAAACTCCATTCCGAGGCCTCATCTACCGAGCGAAGTGCAGATGCTCAAAACAACCAGTCGGGTTGTTACAGTTAAGTAGGTAACTAACAAAAAAGTGATAGTTTAGGTGGGTTTCTATCCGAGTTAAATAGCCACGTGCAGTGCTACATGGCACATTTTCTTAGACAAAAAAAACATGTACTAGAAGCACCTCTAAGAATGCAATGGGGTTTTAATATTAAGGGCAATATAGTTCAGGAGGTTTTGGGGACACCGAATACTTTAAGTAGAAAACTGAAAAAAACATTGATAGTTTAGGGGGGTTTAAGGGTATTAAATCGATTTGATTTGGTACTAGAGAAAAAACCCGATCATAATTGGGTTGGTTTGGTTTTAACTAAAAAAAATCAGATCGAAACCAACCCAACCAAACATTACATGTAAACAAGTTTTAAAAATATCTTATACATAAAAATATTTATTGTAATATAATTTATAAATATTTCTTAAACGTTTTCATAGTATCTTTCTTTTAATGTATTATTTGAGCTTGGACTTATAATTTTTCAATGGTTCAATATGTTTATAACCCATATAATGTTAGTAACTCAAATAAAGCTCAAACTAAAACTAAATCAATATACTAACAAAAATAATCAATTTAGAAACTTTTACCTCCTATAGCAAAGCTCTATGCACTATTTATTATAAATAAAAATATGTTTAAAATATTATTTTCTTTAGCTACCTTTTAGTTTTTATAGAAAAATATGTATTTATGGTATACACTACCGTTAAGCCATTAAATACGCTGCCTAATATATTTCTCTCTCATTCTTTCGGTTATTCTTGTAACGACCCGACCGTCCATTTTGCGTATTCGGACCCCGTTCCCCCAAATAAGACGTTACGTAACGGATATTAGTGATTTATGACTTGCGGGGATGGGTGGTCCGGGATTCGGAAGTGTTTAGAGTAATATAGGAACACTTGGTTCCTTAAGGTTGCCTTTTAAAGCCAGGTTTGATTTCGGCCAACATTTTGAGTAAACAACCTCGGAATCGAGTTTCGAAGGTTCCAGTAGCTTCGTATGATGATTTCAGACTTGTGCGAATGTCCGAAATGAGTTTTGGATGACCCGGGAGCGTTTCGACGCCAAATAGCGAAAATAGAGTTTCCTTAAGTTCATAAGTTGGTTTGGAACGTGTTTTTGTGTTATCAAAGCCCGAACGGAATTCCGGGACCGGGAATAGTTTCGTTATGTCAATTATGACTTGCTTGCAAAATTTGGTGTCATTCCGAGTAGTATAGGCCGGTTCGGCGCATTGAAACCAAATTCAAGAACTTAGAAATTCTTAAGTTTGATTCTAGGGGTTTTGAGGTGTGATTTTGAGTTTCAGCGTTGTTTTGGGTGTTCTGAAGGCTCGAGCGAGTCCGTAATATGATTTAGGACTTGTTGGTATAGTTGCACGGGGGCTCGGGTGGGCCCAGGTGCCTCCCGAACACCAAAAGGAGCCAAAAACCAGCAGCTTCAGCTGCTGGTGCACCAGATATGGTGTGACCGCAGGTGCGGTTGCCCAGGTCGGAGGTGCGAGACCGCCCCTGTGGTCAAGGCTCTGCAGGTGAGACCCCAGGGGAGTTGGTCCAAAACCGCAGGTGCGGGCCTCTTTCCGCTCGAGCGGATCCGCTGGTGCGGAATTTCCTCCGAAGGTGCGGCCCTAGGCCTCCTAGGCCACTTCCGCTGGTGCGACCCTTGGCTCGCAGGTGCGAGACCGCAGGTGCGAGACCGCAGGTGCGGTCCTCGAGCCGCATGTGCGAGATGACTGAAGGCAGTGAGATCATTTTTCAACATTCCTTCCACCATAGGCGATTTTGGGAGCTCACAAGAGGGTATTCGGCTTAGCTACTAAGAGGTAAGTAATTTCCATTTAGATGTTGGTTTAGTACATCAAATCTTAGGTAGATTAACACCCAATTAGTGCAAATCAAAGGGGTTAGAGTGGAAACCTAGGGTTGATGAACTTTAGAGAATTTCGCCACCTATCTACCATGAAATCATGCAAAATCCATATATTAATGGTCCTTAGGTTATGGGTGAGTGTTTTCTTCGAATATTTCTGGAATCCGAGCATGTGGGCCCGGGGGTGTATTTTGAGATTTCTTCAAGAATGAGGAATTAGCTAAGCTAATAGGAGAATTTCATACTCATGAGTGTATATTGATGTATTTATATATCATTTGACTAGTTTCGAGTCCTTGGATGACGAGTTGGGAGTTTCGGGCGCGTTCTTGACCCGGGAAGTAGGTTCTACGCGAGGTGAGTCTCCTTTCCAACCTTGTAAGAGGTAATTGTCCCCATAGGTAAATGTAAATGATTGAATTGTCCTTATTTTCGGGGGCTACGTACGCGCAAAATGACGAGAGTCCGTGCGTAGCTACTACTCTGTTGTGTCGGGTAGAATTTAGGATTTCACAAACATGCCTATAAGTGCCTTACCTGTATCTTTACATGTGTTCCTAGTTGCTTATTATCTTGAAAATTGACATGAGGATATTAGGAAGCTATGTGTGAGTTTAAGTGCTTAAATCTCCGATTTCAAGAATAATCCATGATAAATTTCTGAATTTTCCTGACAATTCTGTGTATGTCTACGAGCACCCGTGTCGCATGTATGATTCGTGAGCGGGGTAGACTTATATTTATGTCAACCGCGTCGCATGATCGATACACGAGCGGGGTAATAGAAGCATCTATGGTTCGTGCCGCTCGACCCTCGGCAGTGCACATTTATTTTCGCGTCGCTTCGGCCGTACGCTTCGGCATATTATGTGCTATGTACTTGACTGAGAGTCTTGTTATTATTAAATAAATTTCTCCATGTGAAGGGAACTTGAGACTTTTCGTGATAATTGCTATTTGACTCATGAGAATAAATTGCAGTTTTATATAATTGATACTTCATGACTTAGTAATTTCCATGACTACTATTCCTGTCTGGATTTAATTAATCATGTTATTCGTTAGTGACCCTAGTAAGTATCACGTCTACCTCTCGTCACTACTTCTTCGAGTTTAGACGCGATACTCACTGGGTACATATTTGTTTATATGTACTCATGCTATGCTTCTGTACTTAATTGTACAGGTTCTGAGGCAGGTATATCTGGTTATCATACCGGGGCGCGGTCTTGAGGATACTATCTGTATTAGACTACACGGTGAGCTTCTCTTCCTGGCGTTCCCCAGCAGCACTATGGAGTTTCTATTATTTTTGGATATTTCTGTCTACCCCTTTCAGACAGTTGTACATCTATTTTGTTTATTTTGTATATTCCAGTAGTCGCCTGTGGACTTGTGACACTAGGTCTTGGCACCCGTAGTTGGTTGTTCCCTAGTACTTTTCTATACTGTATATGCTGGGAAAACAATCTGTTGCGTTTCATTTAATCAAGTTGCATCACTTGACTGCTTTCTTTAAATGATTCCTAACTTAAAAATTTGGCAAGTACTTAATTATCCTACTAAGTGAAGTAACTTCGGTAGTGAACTAGTGTTGGCTTGCCTGACTCCGGTGTTGGGCGCCGTCACGACCTGAGTAGGAATTTGGGTCGTGTCAATTCTCTCCCAAAATGACCACACAATATCTTATTTCTCTCTCCATGATCTCTCTCTCACATCGACATTGTCTTCCCCATTGTTGAACCACGATTCTCTCAAAGCGTCATTGTCTCCCTCAATTTTCAATTTTTTTGCTCCAAAAAGTTATGGTAAGTGTTAAAGTTTTTGGCTTTTGGCCGGTTAAAGTTTCTTCTGTTTCTCTTTACTAATTTTGTATTTTAATATTCACCATTGTTATGTTTTCACCAGAAAACTTGAAATTTCCTCTTCAATGACTGATTCAACAACACCGAAGAGGGTTACCCAAGGTATACCCACGAAAGCACTCAATTTTGATGGGCCATCTTTAGATTTGCAATTCACTCAGGCGGAATCTGTATTTGCAGGTTCATCAGCAACCACTGAAGCCGAAAGGAGAACAAAAACACGCATTGACCTTACGAAACAAGGTCAAGTTGATAAATCTTCAAAAAAATCAACACTTCCCGATTTGAAAAAGAGAAGAAAACTTATGGATGATGCTTCAGGGATTAAGGGAAAAGAGGTCGCTAAAGGGGCTAGCTCGAAAACACAGAACGTCAAGGTAATTGTAGATGTATTGATATGTATTCGAGTCCGCATACATTGATTATTAGGTTGTACGCTGGTTGTTTCTTCTTCAATTTAGATGTATTTATATGTATTCGATATTGCCTACACTGATTATTACTTTTTCCTTGACTGTTTTATTTAGATGTATTTATATGTATTTTAGTTCATTCAACAACATTTTTAAATACACCAACTGTTCTGTATTAGTTACGTATTCGGCCTAAATATATTCATTTGTTTCTCAAGCATACCATATTCATCTGTATTTAAAACAACATTCATTGCCATAACTCACAGTTTTTGTGGTAATTATCAGTGCATTATTCGTATTTCATGAATGAGTTATGTATTCAACATAACTGTATTCATCTATATTTTCAACCACATATTTTATCTTTTTAATTATTTTTTGTATGCATGAAATTAAACTCTTTGTTAAACACCTGCCTATTTTATCGTCGCATATTAGGTCCTACACTAACACCGACATAATCTCCGACCTCAATGAAAAGCTTACTCCGGATCAGCACAAATTAATTGGTACTACTTGTTTTGGAAGTTTCCTCGATATGAAGTACTGTGAGGTTCAACATCAATTGTTCAGTTGCTTCATGGTTCTACAACTGGAAAAAGTCATGTTGATTCATTTTTATTATATGTGAATGGTAAAACATTATGCTTTTCAATCAGGGAGTTTGCGGTAGTTACCGGTCTCATTTGTGTTAGTGGCGCTGAAGATTTTGAGTTTAACACAAAGATGCCTAACAGGATTGTGAGTACATACATTGGCGGTGAAATGCTTTGATGACAAGAATTGGGGTTTTGACAACAATGGAGATGCCATTAAAATAGCCGTGTTGTATTTCATACATACATTCATATTAACCAATGAGAATAACTCCACAATCATCTCAAGACTACATTTTGACTTGGTCGAGAGCGGGAGATATTCTGATTACCTATGGGGTAAGGAGGCATTCCAGGCCCTTATCAAATCTATTAGCAAGAAGATGGATCCCCAAAATAAGTATTACAGGATAGATGGGATGCCTCTCACTATGCAAGTATAGTTGTACGAGTGTTGTTCAAAGCTCGACCCAAAAATTGCACTCTGAGTTGATAACCAAATTCTCAGAATACTCAATTGGAATTCAACTAACAACCAACCGACTTATACTTACTTGATGAACGACATGTTGAACGACCAGGGAAATATGGTTATTTATTATTATTTAATTGACTGGTATTTTATTCAACGTATGTTTCTGTTATAAAAAACAGTGTTAATATTAAAAAATAAATACAGTTGAATACATCATACATCTAAGTCCATGTTTTCACAAATAACAGGAATACAGTAGAATACAAAATACAGTTTACAACTACACATTTAATTCAATGTTGTAATGTTTTTATACAATTAAATTGAATACATGTATATACATAATTGCTCATATTACATTAGTAATCATACAGAAAATGTGATTTGCATTGAGTGTGTTTCTATTTTCAGATGAAATACAACAACATTCAACCAACCGCTAGTGAGCTTGCTGTTATTCAGGTGCCTCCAGATGGCGTTGATGTAGAAAAGTGTAACAACCCAACCGGTCGTTTGAAGCTCTAGCTCGCCGTTCGACAGTTTGAGGACATCAACAACTTCATTTCAGGTATTATGACTCGTAGGCGTGGTCGGAGTTGAATTTCGGGAAGTTCGGAGTCAATTTGGAAAGAAAATTCTCCTTTCGGGAGCCTTAAGTTGGAAGAATTGACTAAGATTGGATTTTTGAGTAAACAACCTCAGAATCAGGATTTGAAGGTTCCAACAAGTTCGTATGATGATTTCAGACTTGGGCGTATGTCCGGATCATGTTTCGGATGACTCGGGAGCGTTTCGACGCATATTGTGGAAGTCAGCATTTTAGAAAAAATTTCATAAGTTTGGGTTGAAGTGCATTTTAGTGATATTGATGTCCGTTTGGGATTCCGAGTCTAGGAATAGCTCGGTATGGTGATTCTAGTATTGGGAACACGATCGAAAGTAAATTCGGAGGCCCGTGGGTCAATTTGGAGTCGTTTGGCTAAAGTTAGAAATTTGAAGGTTTTTTAGAAGTCCGACCAGAAGTGGAAATTTTGATATCGAGGCCGGATTCCGAATCTAAAAGTTGGAGAAGGTCCGTAATGTTGAATGTGACTTGTGTGAAAAATTTGGGGTCAATAGAACGTTATTTGATAGGTTTCGACATCGAATGTAGAAGTTGGAAATTTCAAAGTTCATGAAGATTCAATTGAGTTGCAATCCATTGTTTCGATGTTATTTGAGGCGTCGAGCAGGTCCGCATTATGTTTTGGATCAGGTTGGTGTGATAGGACGGGGTCCCGGGGGCCTCGGAAGGATTCCGGTTGGTTAACGTATCGAATTTGGAGTTGAGGAAGGGCTAAAGCATCTGGTGTCTGGTACGACCGCACCTACTCAATAAGGGCCGCAGGTGCGGAGCCTCAGGTGCAACTTTGGCGTCACAAATGCGGAATTTGGCTAGCTTGGCTGGTGGCGTAGGTGCGAGGTTATTTCCGCACCTGCGAAGGCGCAGATGATAAAGAGGAAGCATAGGTGCGGAGCCGTATGGGGAAGGAGGAAGCCGCATGCGCGGGTTCTTGGGCGCACCTGCGGGCGCGCATGTGCGAGGCTGGAGACCGCAGGTGCGAAGGTCGGGGCTGGGCAGTGTATTATTTTAAATCGAGATCTTGGCCATTTCTTTTCATTTCTCTCTTGGTTGGGCGATTCTTGGAGAGCTTCGAGTGGGGATTTTCGTCATCTATGTCAAGTTAAGTTGTTTCTACTCATTTCAAGTTAAATACAAGGTTTGTATATAGATTTGGTCATGGGAATTAGTAGAAATTTGGGGTTTGAGGGAAAGACCTAGAATTTGTATTTTTGGATTGTTACCAAGAAATTTGGGCATGCAATTGAGAGAGAATTATATATTTGAGTTCGTGAGGCTATGGGTAAAATTTATCTTCGAAAAATTTAGGAATCCGGGAAAGTGGGCCCGAGGGCAATTTTGACAATTTTCTGAGCGGAGTTGAGAATTTATATAAATTGAATTGATACAAGTGTTAGAATATATTTTCATTGGTTTTCCCGTTATTTGGCTAGTTTTGGAGCGTTGTGCATTGATTTGAGCCATCAAAAGGGCTTGGAAGCCGGTTATGGAACTTCGGAGCGAGGTAAGTCTCCTTTCTAACCTTGTAAGGGGGAATTGTCCCCTTAGGTGAATTAATTAAAATACATGCTACTATTTGTGGGGGCTACGTACGCACGAGGTGACGGGAGTCCGTGCGTAGCTACTATTATGCTTATGTCCGGGTAGTTTAGGACCCAAAAGCATGTTTCATTTTCTGTCCTTGAATTTTTGTTGAGGAATTTAAAAATGTGTAAACCTTATCGAACTTGACAAATAAATTTCTAGAAAAAGATTTAAATACTATATTTGTGACCATTAAAAGAGAAATTATAATTTCTTGGGTAATTGTTCCCCGATATAGTCGGGGTGGACTATTTGAATGTGTATGCCTATGTGTGACCGCTTCATAGTCTATGTTCTGCGAGCGTGGTGATTTCTTCCACTACTCTCATGGGAGCGGACCGTACGCCACATCAGGTTAATAGATGCATCTATGGTTCGAGCCGTTCGACCCTTCGACAATGTACATTTATTTATTGTTGGTTCGGGCCGTTCGACCCTCGGCATTTCCTGCACATGATATTTGCTAAATACCGTCTGTGATTTGAACTGTTAAATTACCTTAATATGTAAATTGCTAGTTGAAATGACGGAAACTAGGACTAATCGAGCTTAGGCAGGATACTTACTGAGTACACGTTGTCATCGTACTCATGCTACACTTGTTGTGCATTTTGATGCACAGGTACAAGTATATCTAGTGGCCTTGCTCCATGCAGTGGTGTGGCTGTTATGGGGACTTAGGTGAGTTGATCCTCTCTAGACGACCCGCAGCCGACAGAGTCTCCCTCAGATGTATTGTATTTTGAATTCTTTGTCCAGTTTGTACTCTGGTCAAATATTGTATTACATGTATATTTCCTGGAAACTGCTCATTCACTCGTGACACCGGGATCTGGGATAATTTTGGGATGTATAGAATTTGTTAAAACATCATTATTTACTCAACAAATTTTATCGATTATTATATAATGAAATGGAAAGTAACGATTTTGAAATACTAAAATAGGAATTAAATTTTGACTATTTAGTGTTTGCTTGTCTGACAGTGGTGTCCGGCGCCATCACGACCTTAATGGATTTTGGGTCGTGATAACGTGGTATAAGAGCACTAGGTTCCCTTTGGTCTCACGAGTCATGAGCAAGTCTAGTAGAGTCTTGCCGATCGGTACGGAGACGTCTGTACTTATCTTCGAGAGGCTACATGGCTGTTAGGAGTACTTCTCTTCTTGATTCCTAATCGTGCGGTTTGATTCTTTTGAGGCTTAAGACTAGTTTTCTTCCTACTCAATCTTATGCGTCGCGAAGCGCTTGCCATAAATCAATAATTTTGAGAAATTGTAATGATGCTACAGATATTGTGCGTAATGTTTTCCATGCGTCATTTTTTGGGGCTATTGTCGTTGCTCTGCGGAAGGATATTATGTTATTTCGGCTCAGTAATTATGTTTCTGAGAGCTTTGAGGCTACGCTCAGGTTGCTATGATTCTTATGAGTGGTTGTCTCCCGGTGTTGATATGATGGTAGTATGCTTGCCCATATGTCGGGGCAATGAATGACTTGAAATGGGGTCTTCTCAGAGCGTGATTTCGAGATTTAGTATTTTATTTCCGGCAGAGGAAAGACCCTTGGACTATAAATGATCAGGTTCGGGTTGCTAAAGTAGTAAGACTTGGTATTTTCAAGTGAGGTGCAATCTTCATCTGTGATGTGGTAATCGTTGCCTTTGATCGAATAGAGTGTGTTAAGTTCACCGGTGCTATGGTTTCTTCGGTTGCATTGGGCCAGAGTATTGTGAACTAGTGTTCAAGAAGCGGCTGTCAGAGATCGCGGTGTGCGGTGGTTCAGGATTGAATAGGTATTTCTAATGTTGATGGCCCGAGAATGGGGATCTTCGAAAAGGGTTGAGGTTGGCATTGACCTATCGGTTCCAGTGCTGCAGGTAGGGACATTGGGGTGAGGCAGCAACTGGACATCATAGCATATGAGTTCTGTGGTAAGTTCGCTGCACATCTGGAGGAGAAGTTCGGAGTGATTTGATAATTTTAGTGGATGGTGATTGGGTTCACCAGCTTAAATTGAAATATTGTCTATTTCGACGAGAATATTGGGCACAACAGAGGGGAGTTGTTGGTATGAAGGTGGATGCTATGTGACTTTTGATTGGAAGGTGTTGTCGCATATTTGGTTGATGTCCATAAAGAGTGAACGAACTAATATAGTTGGTGAATGAGAACGTGCCTAGGGTGGGGTATTGATGTGGTAGTGATTGTTCCCCCTGCAGCAACATTGGAGGATGTCGGCATGTAATTCCCACAGGTAGGTTATCTCTTGTGAGCAGGTTAGCGGTCTTGTGGTGGGCAAGGTTCCTGTGAGGGATTCTATTGACTATCCAGTAAGAGGCTCAATATATGAAGGTTGCTAGATATGCAGAGTATTCATGAAATGCGAACAGAAGAATTTCGAGGAATTTGGCGAGTTGGTTATGTAGGATCAGGTCAATCTTGGTGGGTTCCAGAGTGGTGTAATAGTAGCTTCAAGCTAAGTGGGAGAGGGTCCCACCACCTATGATTCGGGTTGCATGATTATCTACTGGTGAAAAATCTAGTTGTCGGCACAATGATGGGGTAATGTAGCCAAGGGAAGAGGGCTTAAGTTATATGTTAAGCAAAGGAATTGTTAGGGAGTGCAATAATTGGCCTTGTTACCTTGTGTTCAGGCTTTGGGAAGATTCGAGGCTTATGCTTCGTGTATAGATGATTTGTAAGGGACGTGATTCAATCAGGTGCTTTATCAAGATGGGTGTTCAGATGCCAGCGAAGCTGTAGAGTTGATTATATTCGGGACCAAGCCAAAGTGGGTGACTCTCAACAATGATTCTAATGAATTCAAAGGTTAAGAATGCGGTGTTTAAGGGTTTCAATCCGCAGTATGGCTAAGGATCGGGCTCTTGCAGCAAATTGTGATAGGAGGCGCGGAGTGTTCCAGGATATTTTAAGCTTGCAGTGTAGCATTGGAGGAATGAAGGGAATAAACTCCGGAATTGTAGAAAGGATTATCAGGATGAGTATGCCAGTCAAAGATGTGAATATGTGTGCAGGAGGGCATGAAACGGTTCATGAGTCTGGAAACGAAGTGGTCTCGTAGAATGGAGTCACTATAGGTGAGTGCCAATTGAGTTGCTATGTGTTGATTGGAGTTATCATTATTCCTAAGGTGGGTGAGAATTGAATTGAGGTACGAGATGGGTCGTGTTATATTAGCCTATGAAGGGTTTAATTGAATCCTACTGCGGTATTGTGGCGGTGTTAGCATATGGGCATTCTGAGTTATTATTCGTTTTGATCTATGGCTTGAGCTAAGTGGGGGAATCTGCTGTTGATATGTTGATTACGCGGCTGAGTGTCGTATCAGTTTCAGTTCGAGGTACGCGGGATAATTAGTTATGCCCTGCAGATATGGAGTTTGAGGACGACGCAAGTAATGGAAATTAGAAGAAAATAGATTGGTTAGCCATGGTTGAAATGGAATATGTATGGCCGTGATCAGTTCCTTCAGCGTGATTAAGTTATGTATGCGATTGGTAGCAGTGCGTGCTAGTGCTGGTTAGCCGGCGAAATTGATTTTATTTGGAAGCATTCAAGTATTATGGCCTGATATGCGTAGGCGGATCTAGGAAGGATTATGGTGGTATAGACTATTACTTGGGGATTCGTATATTCTACAGTTGTGAGGATTTGTTCACTCGTTGTCATGGTTCTCATAACACGAGTTAAGTAGGAAGTTTCCATATGCTGAAGTGTCTACCCTATTAGCGGTTCAGGAGTTGTGACGAGATTCTGGTGCGAATGCATATTGGAATGTTTAGGTGCAGTGAATGGTATGAAATTTGGAAGAAAGGGTCAAGGTTACGGTTTGGTGTTGACAAGAATGTCACGAGCTCGGATGAGCAGGAAAGGGATTTGAATTTTTGAAGTAAGCTGGTAATGTTTTCAGCGTCGCCTGAGAGCGGTGTTTTGTGGGAGAGGCTTTGCGTACTGGTTATGAATTCTTGAATTGCTTTACAACATTTCTGTGGTCGGTGGTGTGGATGTGCAGACTTGTTGCCTTGTGTGGAAGGTCATGGGAGCGTGACCACAGAAAGATCGTATGAGTGTGACATGTAGTCACTTAATGGATTGAAGAAGAAGTGTAATATTGTTTATTTGAGAGATTATGCCTGGAGGGCGCTCGATTCATTTGGTTTCGGATGTAGGGGATTTGCTCTGACTATGATGGTTGTTCTTGCATTTTATGAGAAAAAAATGGGTTATTTTGGACTTAGGTAAGGCTATTATCTTGGTTCAGTGCGAGCAAAATCGGCTCGATGTTTGTGAATGTATTTAAATAGGATTATGGGCTCAATGTGAGTCAGATGTGTTCATGTCAGTATAGCACTTCTCAGGGAGGGGTAGTAGGATATCAAATGTTGTTCCATCCTCGTCCATTTCATGTAATATTATGGTTGTGCATTGTGAGTTGGGAAACGACTTCATAATTTCCTATGTGTTGAGTTTCTGCGTAGTGATGATGTTATGTGAGAAGGAGAGCTCTTGAGATTTAGAGTACATATATCGCACCTCAATTGTGTTTGAGTTTTGTAGCGTATGGCTCTATCAGTCTCCCCAGGATGGTATTATGCACTTAGCGTGCTTGTGACCGATATTTGATATTTTGTGGTAATGAGAAATTTAGCTCAGTGTGTATCTCCTTATGTGAATTTTATGTGTGGATCGGGTGGCACGCCTCCACAGGTATGTTATTATGATCGGGTTGCACGCCTCAACAATGTGATATTGAGTAAGGTTCCCTATGTCTATTTTTCTTGTGTTTGCTTCCTATTTTCTGAAGAAAGTTCATATTAGTTGTATGAGTTGAGTAGTTCCCTCCTGAGTCATTTCTTTATGTATCATGTTCGAGTTGTGGCCTATCGGCACATTGTGGCATCATGGGAGATTTTTTCAGAATCTGGGGTGCGTTGGGAGCATCTGATTCGTTGGATTTTGGCTATTAAGATCAGGGAATGTCATTATGGTTAGATGATGAAATATGCGGTGTATGGTGCTAATTCAGCAAGGAAATGCCATCATGTTCTAGTACATCATGTAACGATTGATTCGGCATTCATATATTGGAAAAAGGCCTGGGAGAGGATTTCAGATGTTGAAACCTGGTTCAAGCCCATTTGCCTAAATAAAAGAGGATATCTTCAGATTTGTTTGAGAAAATGTACTCAACTCGGTTATGGTAGCACGGGCAGGTGCACGAAGTATTACACAATGATTTCAGGAAACTCTAGAGCAGTTCTTAGCACGTTCGAGGATGAACGTAAGTTTAAGTGGGAGAGAATGTA
Source organism: Nicotiana undulata (assembly GCA_005239495.1). NCBI lineage: Eukaryota > Viridiplantae > Streptophyta > Magnoliopsida > Solanales > Solanaceae > Nicotiana > Nicotiana undulata. The sequence goes on along the minus strand of ML250238.1, from coordinate 6,099 downwards.
ATGACCCGACAGGGTCATTTGGAGCTTTAGCTCGTCGTTCGGTAGTTTCATGACATGAGAAACTTCATTTCAGGTATTATGACTCGTAGGCGTGGTCGGAGTTGAATTTCCGGAAGTTCAGAGTCAATTTGGAAAGAAAATTCTCCTTTCGGGAACCTTAAGTTGGAAGAATTGACTAAGATTGCATTTTTGAGTAAATGACCTCAGAATTAAGATTTGAAGGTTCCAACAAGTTCGTATGATGATTTCGGACTTGGGCGTATGTTCGGATCGGGTTTTGAATGACCAGATAGCGTTTCGGCACATATTGTGTAAGTCAGCATTTTAGATGAAATTTGATAAGTTTGGGTTGAAGTGCATCTCAGTGATATTGATGTCCGTTTTGGATTCCGAGTCTGGGAATAGCTCCGTATGGTAATTCAGGTGTTGGGAACGCGATTAGAAGTAAATTCGGAGGACCGCAGGTCAATTTGGAGTCGTTTTGCTAAAGTTAGAAATTTGATGGTTTTTAAGAAGTCCGACTGGAAGTGGAAATTTTGATATCGGGGTCGGATTCTGAATCCGAAAGTTGGAGCAGGTCCATAATGTTGAATGTTACTTGTGTGCAAAAATTGGGGTCAATCAGACGTGATTTGATAGGTTTCGGCATCGAATGTAGAAGTTGGAAATTTCAAAGTTCATGAAGATTCAATTGAGTTGCGATCCATTGTTTCGATGTTATTTGATGTGATTTGAGGCCTCGAGAAGGTTCGCATTATGTTTTTGATCAGGTTGGTGTGATTGGACGGGGTCCCGGGGGCCTCAGGAGGATTTCAGGTGGTTAACGGATTGAAATTTGGAGTTGAGGAAGGGCTGAAGCATCTGATGTCTGGTGCGACCGCACCTGTGCAATAAGGGCCGCATGTGCGGCTCTAGCGTCGCAGATGTGGAAATTAGCTGGCTTGGCTGGGGGAGAATGTACGAGGTTATTTCCGCACCTGCGAAGGCGCAAATACGAAACAGGACGCGCAGGAGCGAGGCTGGAGACCGCAGGTGCGAAGGTCGGGGCTGGGCAGTGTATTGTTTTAAACCGAGATCTTGGCCATTTCTTTTCATTTCACTCTTCGTTGGGCGATTCTTGGAGAGCTTCGAGTGGGGATTTTCATCATCTATCTCAAGGTAAGTTGTTTCTACTTTTTTCGAGTTAAATACAAGGTTTGTATATAGATTTTGTCATGGGAATTAGTAGAAATTTGGGGTTTGAGGGGAAGACCTAGAATTTGTATTTTTGGATGGTGACCACGAATTTGGGCATGCAATTGAGAGAGAATTATACATTTGAGTTCATGAGGCCATGGGTAAAATTTATCTTTGAAAATTTAAGAATAAGGGCACATGAACCCGCGGGCAATTTTGTCAACTTTCCGAGCGGAGATGGGAATTTCTATATATTGAATAGTTACAAGTATTAGAATATATTTTCATTGGTTTTCCCGTTATTTTGCTAGTTTTGGAGCGTTGTGCATTGATTTGAGGCATCGGAAGTGCTAGGAAGCCTGTTATGGAACTTCGGAGCGAGGTAAGTTTCCTTTCTAACCTTGTAAGGGGGAATTGTCCCTTTAGGGGAATTAATTAAAATACGTGCTACTATTTGTGGTGGCTATGTACGCACGAGGTGATGGGAGTCCGTGCGTAGCTACTATTATGCTTATGTCCGGATAGTCTAGGACCCAAAAGAATGTTTATTTGCCGTCCTTGAATTTTTGTTGACGAATTTAAAAATGTGTAATCCTTATCGATCTTGACAAATAACTTTCTAGAAATAAATTTAAATACTATCTTTGCGACCATTAAAAACGAAATTGTCATTTCTTGGGTAATTTCCCCCCGATATAGTCGGGGTGGACTGTTTGAATGTGTATGCCTATGTGTGACCACTTTGCAATCTATGTTCCGCGAACGGGGTAATTTCTTCCACTACTCTCATGGGAGTTAGATGAACGCCACGACATGTTAATAGATGCATCTATTGTTCGAGCCGTTCGACCCTTCGGCATTGCATATTTATTTATTGTTGGTTTTAGCCGTTCGACCCTCGGCATTTCCTGTGCATGATATTTGCTAAATATTGTCTGTGATTTGAATTGTTAAATTGCCTTAAGATGTAAATTGCTAATTGAAATGACGGCAACTGGGACTTATAAATTTATGGAAAAGTTGTCCTTTCCTGTTGTTATTTGTTATTTGATTTTTTTATCCATGATTGACATCACACTTGATTATATTGAACTGACTTCTAGAAAGTGTCAACGTCGACCTCTCTTCACTACCTCTTCGAGGTTAGGTGGGATACTTACTGAGTACACGTTTTCTTCGTACTCATGCTACACTTGCTGTGCATTTTATTGCACAGGTACAGGTATATCTAGTGGCCCCGCTCGACGCAGTGGTGTGGCTGTTATGGGGACTTAGGTGATCTTCTCCTCTCGAGACGATCGACATCCGACAGAGTCTCCCTTAGATGTATTGTATTGTATTTTAAATTCTTTGTCTAGTTTTTACTCCAGAAAAATAATGTATTACATGTATATTTCCTAGAAACTGCTCATGCACTCGTGACACCGGATTCTGGGATGATTTTGGGATGTACAGAATTTGTTAAAACATCGTTATTTACTCATCAAATTTTATCGATTATTATATAATGAAATGGAAAGTAACGATTTCGAAATACTAAAATAGGAATTAAATTTTGAGTATTTAGTGTTGGCTTGCCTGACAGTGGTGTCCGGCGCCATCGCGAGCTTAATGAATTTTAGGTCTTGACAATGTGGTATCAGAGTACTAGGTTTCCTTCGGGGTCACGAGTCATGAGCAAGTCTAGTAGAGTCTTGTGAATCGGTACGGAGACGTCTGTACTTATCTTCGAGAGGCTACATGGCTGTTAGGAGTACTTCCATTTTTGATTCCTCATCGTGCGATTTGATTTCTTTGAAGCTTATGCATACGTTTCTCCTTACTCAATCTTATGCGTCGCGAAGCGCTTGCTAAAAACCGATAATTTCGAGAAATCGTAATGGTGCTACGGATATGGTGCGCAATGTTTTCCATGGTAGTTTGTTGGGGCTGTTGTCGTTGCTCTGCGGAAGGATATTATGTGTTTTTGGCTGGGTAATTATGTTTCTGAGAGCTTTGAGGCTATGCTCAGGTTGCTATGATTCTTATGAGTGGTTGTCGCGCGGTGTTGATATGATGGTAGGATGCTTTCCTATATGTCGGGGCAATGAATGACTTGAAAGGGGGTTTTCTCAGAGCGTGATTTCGAGATTTAGTATTTTATTTCCGGCAGAGAAAAGACCCTTGGACTATAAATGATAAGGTTCGGGTTGATAAAGTAGTAAGACTTGGTGTTTTCAAGTGAGGTGGAATCTTCATCTGTGATGTGGTAATCGTTGCCTTTGATCGAATAGAATGTGTTAAGTTCGCTGGTGCTATTGTTTCTTCGGTTGCATTGAGCCAGAGTATTTTGAAGTAGTGTTGAAGAAGCGGCTGTCAGAGATCGCGGGGTGCGGAGGTTCAGGATTGAATAGGTATTTCTAATGTTTATGGCCCGAGAATGGGGATCTTCAGAAAGGGTTGATGTTGGCAGTGCCCTATCGGTTCAAGTGCTGCAGGTAGGGACATTGGGGTGAGGCTGCAGCTGGGCAACATAGCATATGATTTCTGTGGTAAGATAGTTGCACATCCGGAGGAGAAGTTTGGAGAGATTTGAAAATTTTAGTAGACGGTGATTGGGTTCACCGGCTTAAATTGAAATATTGGCTATTTCGGCGGAAGATTGGGTACAAATGAGGGGAGTTGTTGGTATTAAGGAGGATGCTATGTGACTTTGGATTGGAAGGTGTTATCGCATATTTGGTTGATGTCCATAAAGAGTGAACGAACTAATATAGTTGGTGAATGAGAACGTGCCTAGGGTGGGGTATTGATATGGTAGTGATTGTTCCCCCTGCAGCGACGTTGGAGGATGTCGACATGTAATTTTCACATGTGGGTTATCTCTTGTGAGCAGGTTAGCGGTCGTGTGGTGGGAAAGGTTCCTGTGAGGTATTCTATTGACTATTCATTAAGAGGCTGAATACATGAAGGTTTCTAGAGATGCAGAGTATTCATGAAATGCGAACGGAAGGATTTCGAGGAATTTGACGAGTTGGTTATGCAGGATTAGGTCAATCTTGGTGGGTTCCAGAGTGGTGTAATAGTAGCTTCAAGGTAGGAGGGAGAGGGTCCCACCGCCTATGATTCAGGTTGCATGGTTATCTACTGGTGAAAATTCTAGTTGTCGGCACAATGATGGGGTAATGTAGCCAAGGGAAGAGTGCTTAAGTTGTAAGTTAAGCAAATGAATTTTTAGGCTTGTGCTGTGCAGAGATGATTTGCAAGGGAAGTGATTCAGTCGGGTGTTTTATCAATATGGGTGTGCAGATGCCATCGAAGTCGTAAAGTTGATTATATTCGGGACCAAGCCAGAGTGGGTGACTCTCAACAATGGTTCTAATGAATTCAAAGGTTAAGAATGCGGTGTTTAAGGGTTTCAAGCCACAGTATGGCTAAGGATCGAGCTCTTGCAGCAAATTATGATAGGAGGCTCGGAGTGTTCCATGATAGTTTCGGCTTGTGGTGTAGTATTGGAGGAATGAGGGGAATAAACTCCGGAATTGTAGAAAGGATTACCAGGATGAGTATGCCAGTCAAAGATGTGTATATGCGTGCAGGAGAGCGTGAAACAGTTCATGGGTCTGGAAACGAAGTGGTCCCGTAGAATGGAGTCACTTAAGGTGAGTGCGAATTGAGTTGCTATGTGTTGATTGGAGTTATCATTATTCCTAAGGTAGGTGCGAATTGAATTGAGGTAAGATATGGGTCGTGTTATATGAGCTTATGAAGGGTTTAATTGAATCCTACTGCGGTATTGTGGCGGTGTTAGCGTATGGGCATTCTGAGTTATTGTTCGTTTTGATCTATGGCTTGAGCCAAGTGGGGGAATCTGCTGTTGATAAGTTGATTGCGCGGCTGAGTGTCGTATCAGTTTCAGTTTGAGGTACGCTGTAACGACCCAGCCGGTCGTTTTGTGTGTTGGGACTCCGTTCCCGTGAATGACTCTTCCCATAGCGACTACTCGTGCCTTATGACTTGTGTGGGCCGGTAGTTCGAGATTCGGAAGTGTTTTGGCCAGTTCAGGAACACTTGGTTCCTGAAGGCTAGCCTATTTGGCTGATTTTGGTTCCGAGCAGCATTTTGAGCAAACGACCTCGGAATCGAGTTCTGACAGCTCCAGCAGCTCCGGATGATGATTTCGGACTTGGGAGTGTGTTCGCCTCGGGTTTCTGATGACCCGGGAGTATTTCGGCACCTGAATTGGAATTCAGGATTTCATGTGATTTGGAATTCAGCCTGGAATTGGACCTCGTGATAGCATGGTCCGAATGGAATTCCGGAACTGGCAATAGTTCCGTACAGTCATTTATGACTTGTCCGCAAAATTTGGGGTCATTCCGAGCAGTGTAGACCCGTTCGGCGTATTGATGAGCCGTTGAAATTTTTCTTGAAATCCTAAGTTTGATCTAAGGGGTTTTGGAGAGTGATTCTTGGTTTGAATGATGTTTCTAGTGTTCTGAGAGCTCGAGCAAGTCCGTCATGTGATTTGGGACTTGTTGGTATAATTTGTCGAGGGCTTGGGTGGGCCCAGGGGTCTCCCGGACCCCGACCGGAGTCAAAAACCAGCAATTGAATGGCTGGTGGCAATTTACTTGTGTGACCGCACCTGCGGTCCATGAGCCGCAGGCGCGAGGTTCGCACCAGCGGAATTTCCCTCGCAGGTGCCTCCTATCGCAGGAGCGATCTTCTCTCCGCGGGCGCGGCTCCGCAGGAGCGGAAAAAGCCCCGCAGGCGCGACCCTTCCCAGGGGCCCAGGCCATCGCAGGAGCGGCCTATTCTCCGCAGGCGCGGATAAAATCCCGAAGGTGCGGAAACTGCTGGGCAGTTTCATTTAAAAGACCAAGTCGCGAATTCATTTCCTAAAAACACATTTCTTCCATGGTTGACGACCCCAAGAGCTCC